>APFE031051489.1:42722-82569 GCA_000404065.3 Pinus taeda | reverse complement strand
CCCCCCCCATTTGATCACATGGTGCAGTAAGAGCCACATTTCCATTCACTTTTGCAGGTAGAAGAAGAAGATGACGAAGAATGTGGAAGAAAATGATGGAGATGATGGCAATGAGGAAGATCCTCTCGAATTTCCCATTCAAGATACTAATGGAAGTGTACACATGAAGAACATCCCTCCATATTTTCTTCCAAAATTTCATGGTCTAAGGTCAGAGGATCCGGAAACATTTCTCTTTGAATTTGAGATTGTTTGTAGATCTTATGGTTACTTATTAAAAACTAAAAAACTGAGATTGTTTCTGGCAACTTTGAAGGATAGAGCTCTTAGATGGTTCATGAGTTTAGGGACTAATTCAATAAGATCATGGAATGATATGAAAAAGATATTTCTAGACAAATATAAAGATCATGATCGTAAAGAAGAAATATTTAGAATGAATCAAAAAGAAGATGACAGTCTTGAGGATCTAATAGAGAGGTTCATGTACAATGTTAAGAGGGGAAAACTACATCATTTAGGATCTGACACACAAAAAACCCTCTTACCTAGAACAATTAGGGATGAGTGGATTGATATCCTTAATCTCATGAGTAGAGGTGATGTATATCAATTATCATTTGAGGAAATTTGTGAAACATGAAAACACATATGAAGAGGAAAAGCGAGAGTAGGTAAATCAGCATCAATATTGGTAAGTCAAGCTAAACTTGGAAATTTGTTTGATGATTTTAAAACATAAATTCTTAGCAATCTAACAAAACAAGTAGAAATGTTAATAATGAAAGATGAAAGAAAAGAAAATGCTGATATTTATGTTGCAGAATCACATGATGTTAAACATTGTCCATCATTACTAAGGTTGAAGGAAGTTTACCAAGAGGATAATGGAGCAAGTCAATTGCCAATGCAACAATGTTATGTAGCTCCAAGAGGACCATGGCAACCTATTTAGCTTGATATTATGCAAGAGCCTAATTCCCAATTTCAAGGTTATGCATATCCACCTCAAAGTAATTGGAACACACCTTTTCCTTGGCAACATTGGCCATCTCAAACCCAAAACCAATCTTGGAAACAAGGTTGGCAAGGAACTTATGGAAGCCATCCACAATATCCTCAATATTTTCCTCAATATCCTCCATACCCAACTCCATGTTATCCCTACCATTCACCTCCACCACAACCACAACTCCATCTACATCCATCACGAATATACACTCCCACTCAACTACCTGTACCACCATTTCCAAACCCAAACATTGAAGTAGCTCAGCCCACTTACAATGCTGAGGTACAACACTTCCAAACATCTCCTCTTGTGCTCAATGGTATTCAACATAGCTCAAGAAGATTATTACAAAAAAAGTGTTTCTCTTGATTCCAATGAGGGACAACATGCAAAGAAAGAAGATTTGAAAGAGAAGATCAAAGAATCATGGGTTGCACTTGATGAAGAGCATACAATAAAATCAAAGATTGAGAAAGCTCCCTCATGGTTATCATTAAGTCCTTCATGTGTTCAAGAGAACAATCAACAAAAAGAGGAATATTTGAAGGTCATGGTAGAAGAAGACATGAAGAATGATCCAAATCAACAAAAGGACCAAGGACATCACAACGATATTGAAATATGGTTCTAGACAGTCACTAAGTTGCAGCATCACTCTCTTCATCAACTATGCTTTATCCTTTCAAAGTCAAATCATTTGGTCTTTGAAATCCAGGTACATGCGAAAGAATATATTTCAAGCCTCCACATCATTTTGTCTGTCATCTTGATGTGCACATGGCTACATTGGAAGTATTCTTATACTTGAAAGTGATTTTGTCTTTCAATAAGGGTAGGGTAGAAAAAAAAATGAAAAATAAGAGAAAAAAATAAAAATCTCAAGTGAAAACCTCCTTAGAGGCGCCTCAGATTGGCTCATTGATTGAAAACCTCCATGAGGCGGTCAATGGGTTGGGGAAAAGGAAAAAATAGAAAAGATCATACGTGAAAACCTCCTTTGAGGCACCTAGGCAGACCTACTAGTTGAAATCCTCCTTGATCTGGCTAGTAGGCCTAGAAGAAAAAAAAGAAAAAAAAACTCCATGTATATCTCTAATGAATGCATGTACTCTCCAACATCTACAAGCAACAAGAACAAGTTGGTAGCAAAGGGAAAATTGGTCAATTCTAGTCAAAAAAAGTCAAATTTTTACTTTCTCCTCCTTTTCTCAAATGCTCCAACAAGGCCAAGGCCATACCAATCCATCACCCTCAACTATTTCCACCACCCACCCATCATTCTCAAGATTCTACCACTAATTTTGCTTGTTGTCCTAAAAAAACTATAGGATGCTCTGTTTTACTATAGGATACAAAAATACATAGAGTATAAATTTGTTTTTGCCATAACTTGAAAACCATGCATCTATTTGCCAAGCTTTTTTAGGGGGAGATGCATATGGATGATGGTAACATGCTCAAGCAATTTAAGCAAATTCTAGTGCACCGTTTCCAAGAAATTGGCCTCCATCACCTTCAGCCATTTTTTTCATTTTCTCAATATCCATGCATCCATTTAAAAATTTGTTTCATGGGGAGATGCATCGAGATGGTGGTAACATGACCAAGAAATTTCAACAAATTCCAGTGCACAGTTTCCAAGAAACTGACCTCCATCACCTTTATCCATTTTTAGTTTTTCTCTAGATCCGTGCATCCATTGACCAAATTGTTTCTATGGGGAGTAGCATAATGATGATGGAAACATGCTCAAAACGTTTCAGCTCAATCCAGTCTACCGTTTGGGAGATATGGACAAAACAAGTCATTGTTTAGTAAACCTACAAGATACAGAACAACACCTACAAGATTGGGAGTGAGTAGTTTTAAAGGAGATCCAGAGGTCAAAGAAGCTCCTCTAGAGCTTAGTAGTAGCATTAGGATCATCTGCATCACTATCCAACACTTGCACGTCAACATCAACTTAGCAGCAGCATGCATGTCTCTCCAACAACCATTAGCTAGGTATAGGTACGCAATATTCTTGATCTCTTCTCTTGAGCATATTATAGTTAGAAATTTGTTGTCAATACATGAGAGACGAGGTTTTATAAGCTAAGGATTGCTTAGTAGTCTCAATCATCTTCAGCTAGTTAATTGCAACTCACTCCTTCGCTCATGCATGTTGAAAAGTCAAATTATGAAGGGTGATGATTTCAAGGAATGAGGACAATAGTTAAAAGAATAATTTTTTTCAAAGGTCAAGGTTACCACAGCACTCCAAGCCCTCCATCCACTTCATATTCACTATCTATTCATCATTCATCCATCCCATTTCATTCTTGGCAAAAAAAAAAAAAACAAAACAAAGAGAGCATCCTCTCCATTTCCATGAAATTTCCATTTGAAAGTCAGCAAAAAGGACGGTCAAAGAGAAAAGGAGGATAATAAAGAGACCCATGTTACTCAAATTTTGATTTTACCACTCATTACCATTCATTCCTCTACCATTTCTATCATTTTTTCCACTCCTTTACTTCAGTTTACAAAGGGACTTTGTTTTGTACAGGATCCCCCGAAAATCTACAGGATGATCCTATAGGAATTATAGTGACCCAAAAATCCTATAGGAGGTAGTCTTAAGGAAAATAAATTACTTTCTATGCCAATAAAATTCACCCCCTTTATCATTCCATCACCATACCTTATCCACCATCATCACCCCTGCATTCACCCCTAAAAACAAAATCAGTTTCAAAAAAAAAAAAAAAAAATCAGTCTTCGAAAAGAAGGGAAACAAGGAGGAATAGAGAGCATCACCTAAGTATTCCTTGTTCTCCACACTCCTATTCTTTCTCTCCATCCATGTCACCATCTTAGAAAAGTGTATGATTAAAAGTTCTGAGGGAGAAGCAGCTACAGGACATCTTGTAGAAAATCTTGTAGAAACCTATCCCACAGAATACAAATCATAATAGTAGCAAGCCTCCAGCATGATGATCTAAGAGTAGAAGGAGCTCCAAAGCAGCAACACCACCACCATCTTCAACCACTGATACTTGCACAAACAAAGGATTCATCAGAAAACAACAAGAAAGGGAAGAAGACTCTCATACAGTTAGAAGACCCTGAAAGAGGAGGAATGACTACTATAGGAAGGCAGAATGTTACTACAAGAAGGAAGAAATGAACAAATTATGCTAAACACCAAGATGGCAAAGCTTTTTCATAGAACTCCAAGGCAATTAGGCAGTCACCTAGGCCACAAAAGAGAAGAATAAGGCAATAAAAAGAAATAAGTCATTCACCATCAAAATAGAACTCAAACTACAATGATGAAAATAGGTGTTCCAAGAGGTCTCCAATCTCTTTCTAGATTTTTTCTAGGGCCTAAAAATGGGAGAAATGCATGGGAGTGAAGTTGAGGGCTTGCCCTAACCTCAGTCTATCATTTATGCTCAAAACTGGTTTCCTATAGTTTTGACAGGAATTACTACAAGATGTCCTAGTTCTCATCTAAATGCATTTTGAAGGTGTTAGAGGTTTCTCAAATGGTGGAACAAGGTAGCATATGGTTGATAAGGGTGTGGAAAACCTTTCCAAACTAAAAAAATATTCAAGAACTCATCTTGAATAAGGGCAAGAAAGCAAGCTAATGGTCCCAAGAAACAATGATTTTTCTTTGAAAAAATATGTTTTTGGGCTTGTCCTTGTAGAGCTTATAGCCAAGATTCTAAATGCACAAGAAAGAGGCCACCAAGGCCATGGATGAGGCACAATGAGGTCACTAAGCTGCTAAGAGGAAGAGCAACACTTTCAAGAGGGGGTGTGATGGGCCTCTAAATTAGACATAAATTAAGGCCCATGCCTCTAATTTAAAACATAAATTAAGGCCTATGACCATCCTTCAGCACATTAAACCTCTCTTTTTGCATCAAATAATTTAATTTTAACTTTAATATATTCATTAAGAAGGTTTATGAATAATTGAATATTTGTTCCTAATATTATTTATTTTTTGTGGAATATTATGAGAATATTGGGCAGATTATGAAGAGTTGGAGGAGGAGATAATTTAGGGAATTGTTCCCTACTACTAGAGGATCAATAATAAATAATAAGGGAGATAATTTAGGGAATTGTTCCCTACTACTATAGGATCAATAATAAATAATAAGTCAACAAGATATTATGGAATTATGGCACAAATTGTGGAACTCCAATGATTGAGAAAGTCTAGGAATGTGTTCCACTAATCAAGGGAGAAGATCCACTAATCAAAGGATTTCGGTGGCGAAAACTTCCTCCATTCATGGGGAATGATTCTTAATCATTTTTTATAAGTACCAAGTGCAATTTGCCTATAGGGAATGATTGAGCAAATCTAGGAATGTGTTCCCTGCCATTTAATGCAAATTCCTAGTATTGGGGACTAGATCCACTAATCAAGGGATTTTTGTGGGGAAAGATTCCTCCATTCATGGGGAATGATTCCTAATCATTTTTTATAAGTACCAAGTCGACTTTGCCTCTAGGGATATTTTTCATTAGTGTTATTGTGGAGAAAGCTTGTATTCTCGTAGCTCCATTGTAAATTTCTTGCAAGGATGTAATTTTATTGATGAAAATAATGAAGATTGGTGTTATGTTCAACTTCTAAATATTTTTCTCCTCTATAGGTTTCTGATTTTCCTTGGGCTTGGCCATCCTAGGAACCTCAGAGACCTTTTGTATCATCTTCTCTCCTTATTTTCACTACTTATTCACATGCATCTCTAGTTTTATTTCTTTCTATTTCTGGATTTAGTATTAATGATTTCTTGTTGTAGGATTGAGTTAAATGGTTGATGTAAGTTCTTTTGCAAGATCAAAAGAATTATTTAATCCTTGGAAAAGCTTTGGAAGTTCATAATAATCATTGAGTTGCTTGGATTAGTCTTCTTATTCCCAAATCTAGATTGTTGGACCTCCTTTTTAGCAAATAACAGTAAATTTCTGCTATTTTTTAGAGCATGATAACGAGCTTCAATTGACTTGATTCCACTTGCATTAGATCAAAAAAAAATTTTAGTTCATAAAATAAACTACCCCATTGAATTTTCACTTGATTTGGTTAGGCATTTTTTAGATTTACTAGCTCACTAGTTCTCGAATTCCTAGATTTTCGACTAGTAATGTTTTTTATTTTTTTAGCATGGGTTAACAAAGGTCCTTTTGAGTGATTCCACTTGGAATGGGGACCTAAGACATACAATTTAATAACAAAATTTGTCTCATCCAATTTGGATTTTATTTTCTTGGTCATTCGATGAATTATAGTGAATTTGTACATCCTATAGGAAACTTCTCCAAGTTTTTTGAGAAAATCCATCCATCTCCCAACTTTGGTTTTGAGTTCTAAGTGATCTTAGGAATTTTCTCACTCCATTCCACCCATATACCACCTTCCCTAAGCCTTCCATCACCCCCAACACCTTCCATTTTTCTCTCGGCTGTATCTTGTAGGTTTTCAGGGGATCCTGTAGGTTTTTAGTACATCTTGTAGGTTTTCCTGAAATGGCATCTTTTGAGGCCGAATTAGGGGAAAACCTTTAGGAAGTCACCAAAATCCTCCCAGGGGTATCCCACACCATCCAACCATATCCTAAACTTTTCATCCATCCTCCAACATCCTTAATTCACCTGCCACATCACCAAAAGAAATTAGTTTACATACTTGATTTTGCATGAAAAGACAAAAAGACAAAAAACAGATTTATTTCAATCCCTTTACTTGCACATTAGTGATGCTTGATGCTTCTTACTTCCATGCTTAGATAGTAGCATTTGGTTCATTATAATTTATCATTATTGCAAAGCATAGCTTCTAGGCAGTTAATTAGGAAATGTTGTGATTTAGCATTGAATTTTGTCTCTTTCCTTGTACTTTCTTTCTTGCAATAGGTTAAGGTTCCATTTCAAACATTTCATTCTCTACAATTAGTTTAGGATTTGACTTTAGTACATGCACTCCATTCCATCATGACAGTAAAGGAAGGACACATTGTATGCCGCACATATAGTGTTGATGCCTCTTAAGTTTGTACAAACCCCGGGTTGATAATTAAAGTTAGTATCCTTGGGAGTTGTAGCATTCTTGTTGCAATACCAAGGCTCATCAAGAATCATGTAACATAATTCCCATGACACAGGGGTCAAGGATCATCTAGTTATCCTATGGTACCTCCTCCACCACCACCACGTAATCTAGGATTTGCACAAAATTCCTTAGTAATTCCATTCCAGGGTATGAATTAATATCAAGAGTTCCCTCTACATCAAGGTATGTCCATGAACGAGTTCTTTGAAATTTGCAGATCCTTTGGCCATTCACCTTGTCTATGTCCTATTTTACAATAGTATTCCAATGTGACCAACAATCTATTTTTTGAATTTTGTGGATCTCCCACACATCACATGGATCATTGGTTGATCACCTAGATTGTACAACTTTCTGAGTTACTGAATATCCTTGAGGACGAGGACGAGGAGCCTCTAGGAGAGGGAGGAAAGGAGGAAGAGGCCCCATATGATGCTATAAATGTGAATAAGAAGGTCATGTTTCAAGGGGATATCTAGTGCTGAGAATACCTTGGTGTTCACACTATGAGGTGAATACGCATGCTACAAAAGATTGTCCAGAGCTTAATGGGAGATGGGAAGAGTGCAATCGGATGAAGGGAGCCAATTTAATCAATGTTGAGCCATGTGAACCGAAATCAATTATGTATCCAAATATTAACATTGTGACTAGAGGAGGAAAAATAAATGGAGCCAAGATTAGAACATATGAGAAACCAACTTCCATAAGGCTGAAATCACCAAAAAGTTCCTACAATCCCATTCAACACAAAGAATATTATAAAGACGTGGATAAAATATTCTGACAATTAGTTTCTTCTCAAGGACCCCAAATTGAAAAGAAAGAAAAAGTACAAACCAAAATTCCCAGACTTTCACAAGAGATCCCAACCTATTTTAGAGTGGTTTAAATTATTTCTACATATTATGAATGATGAGCAACTTGCTGGTGAGTTGTAGAAAAAAATAAAATATGTCGTGAAGGATGATCCATTCTCAAAAGAGACTATTTCTACTAATATTCTTGAAATACATTATAGGTGGATTCAATGAAATAAGAAGGGAATAGGAATATAAATTCATGTTGATGCTCAGATTATTGGATACCAAATCAAGGACTCCATGCTAGATCTCAGCTCAAATGTTAATATTTTGCTAAGAAAAATATGGGAGGTGCTCGAGAAACCTAGATTGGTCTTTTCACCCATTCAATTATGCATGGAAAACCAATATTGTATTCTACCCATTGGGAGAATGAAATATTTTGAGATTGATATTGTAGGTGTTAAGGTTAATGCAGATTTTGAAGTAATTGATATTATGGGTGACAAGGATCCATATCCAACCTTAATGGGAATTGACTAAGCATTTGAAAATTATGCAGTTATCAACCTAAAATGTGAAACTATGACCTTTGAGGTGGAAAAAGTTCAATTCATGCAACCATTGGATCCATATCAAGGCCAAAGGTTTACTGAACCTGTTGACAATGTTGAAGAACCCAATTTGTTAGATCATTTTTATCAACTCACTGCTCAGAAAAGGGAGTTTTATATCAATCCTTCGATTGTTGGATCCATCAGTTGGAGAAGTGTTCAAAGTACATAGGTGGGGTCTGATGTTGTGATGGATGATTTATAATAGGGATATCATGAGCTTCACTCATGATATTGTGCAAATGTTAGGTGTCTTCACTAGATCAATATTGATGTGTACAATTATCCTATTTTCAATAGTACTGAATCTATTTTAAATTTAATTCAAGAATTTGATTCCTGAATAGAATAAGGTGAAAATATATATTTGATGAATCCTTCTTTGCAATAAACCCCTGCAAGATGGTTGGAATCCCATCGTGACTAGTTTTGTGATCAGAGTATTGTTAAAACTTCTATGATACATCGATTCTTGAGTTCAAAAAATACCTTCAGTAAGATTCCTATCTTTGATGGATGTACCAACCCAAAAAATAATATACCAATTTTTTGTTCCACTTGGAAGGATTATGGTGTATCGATCATGATGTGGATACATCAATTTATTCATACTTTGATACTATTCCATGGTGCTAGTAATTGAAGGAGGAATTGAAAAGACAAACAATATATTGGGATACAATGACTCACTAGTTCTGTTGGGATTTTTCATTTCATGACACTGATGAAAACATAGGTGAAGCTCTGAAATCTATTAAAAGGGTGCTATTTCCACTTGGAAACTATCTAGTAGAATGAAGTAGATATGGATATTCTTCACATCAATATGAATCGGGGTTTCATGAATTTGTATCCCATGGAAAAATTAATAGAGAACTTGACGATGAATTACAATAATTAAGGCACTTATATTTCAAAGAGTATGAAGGGGAGAGAGGGATAAAATAATACCTTGCTACTGATGCACCACATTTGTAGCCAGCCAATCAAGTTGAAAAAGTTAAATATTGGAACTAAAGAGAAACCCAATCTTCCTTCCATTGGTGACTATTGGGATGGCCAAAGTACTAAAGAGGTTTTTGATTTGCTCAAGGAATATGAAGATTTATTTCTTGCTTTAGTTTCTAAATTAATTGGTATTTAAGGAGGTGTAGAGGAAATGAAGATATCTCTGAAACCAGATGAAAAACCAGTCAAGCATCGACCTTATAGGTTAAATCCACGAGTCACAGAAAAGGTGAAGACGAAGATTGATAACATGTTAGTAGATGGACATATTCTTGGTCGATGAGGTTGAATGGATAAGTCCAATTGTCATCCATGATAAGAAGGATTCCCAGGAAATTCATGTGTGTTTCGACTACAGGAGCCTATTGGCTTGATAGGCCCCAACCAAAGTTTAGCTTTAGTCAGTCAAGAAAATCCCTACACTACTAGCCCTTTCGGCATTAGCCCCCAAAGCGCGGACCGAAGTCTCACCCAAAGCAGTATGGGGGGATTCAGGAACCAAGTTTCTGCAGCCTGAGATGGTCATGATGTCGACTTTATACCTTATGCCCTTACTTTGCATAGATTTATAAGCCGTTAGGGCTTATTGATGTAATTTCTCTCCCATCTTTCAGGGCCTTCGCAAAGATACCCGACTGTCCTTCACGCAACCCTAAACAATGATTCATGCACTTACGCGCCTTTGTAAACATGTTACTATATAAGTTCCTGAATTATCTTAAGCATTCACCAACTTTATCATACAATTAATGTTGTCTTCGCGTAAATATATATTCTTACTTGCATTCAAATAACAGATAGAAACATATATATTCGCGCATAAAATTAGCATTATAATGTAAACCTAGAACTTAATATAATATAATTGCATGCAATAACTAGAGGTAAAATACAAATTCATTTCATAATACTCCTCTTTATTGATGATTCAGGTTTCCAATACAAACTCTATCTGCCCTGCGCACACAGCTTCAAGGGTCTGTGCACTCAGTTGCAGACTTCTACCCTAGGCCTCTACGCACTCAATTGTAGAGCCTCTTCCTACACTAAGACTCTCACTCTTAGCTTGTCACAGATTCCTCAATGACTCCAACTTACTTTGAACTACTAAAAGACTCTTCTAACACTTCTTTTTATACAATCCCATGGCCCGCAGACCATGGGTAGATCCTCTACAGTTGACATGAATTTTACAAAAGAAGGGCGAAAAACCCTTAGTGACTCTTTACATCTTCACAGTCCATGACCACAAAATGTGGAGAATTTACATTATTTATACAAAATTTGGGCTTTTTTCCCCAAAATTTAGGCTTTTATCCCAAAAATGGCTCTTAGGGGAACCCGTTCCCAACAGGCCCCCAACACAAACATGGTGGCTCACCATCGAATCACTCTACTGGTGCAAAGATCTTGTCGCGAAGACCTCCTAGCTTGACTTGGACAACTGCTACCTCGGTGGTGCACTTTGTTGTTGCCTGCTTCATCTCTTCAACCAACTGCTCTGTCGCTAGCCCTGCATTGTCTGACTCAATCTTTTGCTGAGTCTCCTGCAGACTGGCCAACTTGCCTTCAATAGTTGCCATGCTCAAGTAGGCCTCATCCAACCAAGGCTTCAAGCAAGCCTTCAGCATGGCTTCCTTGTGCTGAGCTGCATCTACCTACTCTTTCAACGCCTTGGCCTCCTACAACTTAGCTAATATCTGCGTGATCGCGACAGTGCGCACTGTCACTTTGACTTTGTCGTAGCGCTGCTGCAGCTCCCTGCTTCTGTTTCTAGCTGATGTATAGTAGGATCTTCTTGCAAGCATTTGACTACCTCGAGCGATTGCTTGAAGGCATGGTACATTCATTCACTACGCTCTCTATTGTTGCTACCACGTCTTTCACAGCGGTCTCGTGCTTCTCTATGATCTCTAGCAGAGTCAAAGGCTGGGCCTTCAACTGAAACTCTACAATTTTGAGGTTCAGTTCCAGCTGAGCCTTTGCCAATTTAGTTCATGTGTCATGCACTCCAACAGTGAGCTTCTGAACCCTCAGATCTACTGGCTCAACCTCGGGAATGCGCAACTCTGGGATAGTCCTACATGCCTCAGCCACGACTATGGCAATGTGCTGGTTCTTGTCTGTAATTTCTTTTACAAGGTCAAGGGAGGAGTGTCTCTGCATGGTTACATGGGCATTTCTGACCTTATGTTTTCTGATAATCTGCAACGTGAACTATTCACAGGCTCCAAGTTTTGCGCTCATGTTGTCCTGAAAAAGTTGAAGCACCTCATTGGGAAGCGCAGCCAGGTTGAGTCCAACTCTCTTGAGGGCATTGACAGTGGATCTGTTAGCTCCAATATTTGTTGTTAGTGCTCCATCTAACAACACTATTGCTCGGGGATCCCTTGCGTACAACATCCCTACGGCTTCTGAGGTGCTAGGTGCTAAACTGGTTGACTCCATGTTGGTATGTATCTGTGCTGCATAGATCTGCAACTCCCACAAACCCATCTATATAGCACCCAATGCCTACCATTGTTGCTACTTGAATTGTTGTAGCAATTTCGTGGTGGCATCCCGCACCATATCACCTATGTCATTTAAGTCCCCCTCTGTAGGTCTAGCACGACCAGAGGAAACTGGTTATCTTCAGATAGCTCCCACGCAACCAACACTATGGACAGCAATAGCCATGCATAGTGGAACGTCTTACTGTGATCTTGTGCTTCACGGTAGTTTGCAAGGAACTCACCACAGAGGTAGTGCACCCAGTTAAATTGAACTCCCTCCATGCATTGGGCCGCCAAAGCTATCACTGTTGCCAGTACTTCATCTACGCAACACTTCCGCATGAGCTTCCCTGCCCAGATTTGCATCGCCACTTTGATCGCGGGGTCAAAGATACTCGAAATGGCATAGCCATGTAGCGTCTTTATGGGCTTGAATTTTTCCTTCATTACCTCAGCAAGTGCATGCTCACTGACCTTTCCAACAAACGCCATGACCAGATTTTGTCCTATGTATAACAGCCGCATGATCCTATGGATCAGCATGTCAGTGATGGGTATCAACTCCTCCATCCACAAACACCCATTGTGCACCAAGCACATCAACTACTTGATCACTGCCATCATGATAGGTGCGTGGTTGTAATGCAGCACCCATAGTAGCTTTAGCAGGTCTACCTTGTCCATGACTTTTAGCCACTTCCTCGGCTCCAAAGCAGTCACTCCAGTATTTTTGTGAAAGACACAGTGTATAAGTTAGTTTGTTGCTAAATGATGGAAGTAGTCCATGTCAGGTAAGTCCTAGTCCTACAACTTCAAAAGGGGGACACACCCCAAGCACGGTCCCTTAAAGACAATTTTCTCTGGCAGTAGGGGTGTGTGCAGAGTGACCTTACTCTCATCAATATCCTTCGGCACCTTCGTTTTACCCCTACATGGAGGAATTTAAACAGGTAGCTTATAAATGGGGTCAGACCCCTCAACCTCAACACCCTCGATTTCCATCGCAATATCCTCATCATCCATGGGGATTTCTTCGAAATATTCTACTCGTTCTAAGTCAATCACCTTGCCATTTTCCTGCGTGGTGGGCTTATCCTTCTGTGGGTGCTTTCTAGGTGATGCGCGCACCGGCTGCGGTGTTGGGGAATGCTTGCCTTTCTTGTTCTTTAAACCCTCCTTGGTTTTGGTAGGCCTCAGCCTGGGTGACCATGTTGACTTGGTACTTCAGCTGGTACTTCTACAAACGCAACTTCTGGGGTAGCTCCCTCTGCTGCCATAGCTACCTCTGAAACAACTCCCTCGGTTGTCACTACTTTAGTGCTCATAGCTTCCATGGGCATCGACATGATGCTTGTCAGAAAGTCCTATGTCTCCTTCAGCAATCTCTCAAATTCTAAACTTTCTCTCAAAGCCTCAAAGTTCTCATCATCCATACGCACAAAGAGCTCAACAACTCAATTCTCAAAATGCCAAGTGTTTTTCGCTAGGCAGCCACCTGTAATTTATAAGCACTTTCGAATTCAAATCTAACCGTTCCCCCCAAAATATGTTCATTAATGCGATATTGGTGGAATATTTTCAAATATCTTTCCCATAACTTCCGACTTAAATGTCGCCCCCCACCCCCCCACCTGCTCCATTTGGCCATTTTTTCATTGTCAAATCATGAACAATGACTTTAACGGTCACTTTCCAATTGCCCTGCACAGTTTCTCCCTTGGTAGCACAATTCTCTGCACATTGTGGTGGACCTGGTGACATTCCTTTGTTCCGCACAGTTCTCCCCTCACGCAACTCCCCAACCTAGGAAGTGTAGTTTATAGTCCCGCGCCTCCTTTCAGCTGCTTGGAGCACCAAGATTGTGCTTCCCTTATATAGTCACCTAGCTGGATCACCAATGTATGGCTTCAATCAGCTGCCATTCACCTTCCCTGGGAAGGGTTCTCCATTCAATTTGACCAGCTAAACTGCTCCAACATTGATAATCTCTTTGATGACATATGGTCCCAGCCAGTGCATCCTAAATTTCCCTAGAAATTTATCAAACCTGCTGTCATATAACAAGTCCAGATCATTTACCTTGAAGGTGCATTGTTTGATGTGTCGATCATGCCATGCCTTTTCACACCCCTTCTAAACTTGCTGATGAAATCCAGCTAGAAATCAGTCCTCCTCAAGCTCTGCTAGATGTGCGAGCCTCTCTTCCAGGGCCCTACGATCCGCCATTCCTGTGAATGCTGCTATGCATAGACTAGGTACAATATATTTCATTGGCATCACAGCTTCTACGCCATACATGAGTCTTAAAGGTGTTTGTCCAAGCAACTTCTTGCAAGTCGTTCTATAAGACAATAGCGTTGTGGGTATGCGCACATCCCAGTCATTTATCTAAGCATTGAAAACTATTTTCAGCATGCTATCTAGTATTTTATTGAACTCTTCCACCATCCCATTAGCCTGCAGATGATAAGGCATAATTTTTTGACGATACACCTAAGATTCCTCTGTTAACGCACTGATTGTTTCGTTAAGAAAGTGTGTACCATGATCACTCATCAAGATCTTTGGAAAGCCAAATCTTGTCAACACATATTCAAAAATAAACTTTGTTGTTGTCGTTCCTATACATTCCTTCACAGGTTGTGCCTCCACCCACTTGGTCAAGTACTCAGTCGCAATGATGATGTACCATGCACCTGTCTTCTTTCTAGGAGGTTGGATTGGACCCACAAAGTCAATCGCCCACCTCTCAAAGGGCTGAAATGACATCTGTGGATTCAGTGTCAGCTCATCCCTCCACCAGGGTCTGCCAGCCCTTCGGCATGCATCACATGCCCTACAATACGTTGTTGATTCCTTATGCAGGGTCGGCCACCACAACCCAGTGCGTAGAATCTTCTGCATCGTTGCTTTGCCTGCATAATATCCTCCCTCAGCTCCTCTATGAGCCTCAGTAAAGATGTCGTGTCACTCAAACTCCAGTACATAACGTCACAAGATTTCATCTGACCCCATTTTATACAAATTCCCTGTAATGACAAAAAAGTTTGTTGCGCGTACTACCAGCTCCTTCTTCTGTTGACTTGTATATCCCTCTAGAGTCATTCCTGTCATCAAGAAGTGGATAATATCTTCAAATTTATTGTCTACAATGTGCACAACAAAGAGCTATGTGTCAGGTAGCCCTTCCTCCAAATTAGTAGGCTCCTCTCCTGTTTCGATGTGCGATAGATGATCTGGTCCCGCGTTCAACTGTCCATGTTTCAGAATGACTTCAAAATCATACTTTTGGAACAACAACAACCATCTATAGATATTCCCTCCCAACACATGCTTATTGACCAGGTACTTCAACACGAAATGATCCATATACATCTTAAAATTCCCACCCAGCAAATAGTGCCTCAACTTCTGGAGCACGTACACCATGGCTAGTCCTTCGTGCTCTATGGTGGAATAGTTCTTCTCAGCCTTGGATAGCTTCCTGCTCACAAATGCTATAGGATGTTCCAATTCTTCTTCACCGACCTATGTTAGTACTACTCCTAGCGCGATACATGACACATCGACATGTACATGGAATTCCTTCTTCTAATCCGGGAAAACTAGGATCGGTGCGGTGACCATTTTCTCTTTCAGCACATCCAAGCTCTTCTGACATTCATCATTCCAATAGAACGTAGCATCTTTCTTCAATAATTTCTCCATAGGCGTGGTGATATGGGCATAGCTCTTGATGAACTTCCTATAGTATCCGGTATTCCCTAGAGTTGCGCATAGCTATTTCGCACTCCTCGGTGCCTCCAAGTTGATTATCACTGTGATCTTCACGAGGTCTACCATCAATCCTTGTCTGCATACCACATGACCCAGCAAGATCCCAAAAGGGAGACAAAACATACATTTCTTCAGATTGAGCGCGATCTAGTATCTCCTACATGTATCTAGCATCAAGCGTAGACTTGCCACATGGTGCTTGACCAATCCAAATACTGTCCAATTGTCAAAGTATACCTAGAGAAATTTATGAATGAAGTCTTTGAATGCCGCAATGACTATGCGTAAAAAAATCACCACTCCATTCTTTTGCCAAAAAGGCATCACTGTATATTGGAAGCATCCCCATTCAATCGCGAAGATCATCTTGCTTCTATCCTCAGGTGCGATTTTGATCTGATGGTACCCAGAGAACCCATTAGTGAAAGAGTATGCTTCTTGGCTACCTACGTTATCGAGGACCTCGTCGGTGAACGGGGTCGGGAAGGGATCATGCATGCAGGCATCATTTAACTTACTAAGATCTATACATATCCATATTTCTTCCTTCTTCTTTTTTTCCTAAACCACTATTGTGCTTACCCAATCAAATTCTTCCATCAGTTCAATAATACCCGCTATGAGCATCTTTTCTAACTCAACGCGGACCCTTTTTTTATACTTCGAGTTGAGGCGATAAGGTCTTTGTTTCATAGGTTTCACGTCTGAATTTAGGGTGATCCTCATGACACCCAGGTCTCCTATTATCCCTTTCATATCGGAAAACTTCATGGGGAATAAGTCCTGATATTTGCGAAGAAGTTCAGCAACCTTATCTATTGTCGCGTCATCCCAATAGTCCCCAATCTTCACAAATTTTGGTTCTACCTCTGTGCCAATGTTGACCTGTCTAGTTTTCAATGGTGTGGTTATGTCTGGATTCTCTATTTGTGGTCCTTCAACCTTGCAGTGACCCTCGGTTTCCAAAATATTAATCTTTATGGGATCCTCGCCTTCTTCTTCATCGGCCAAGTTATAGCATTCCAATGCATCGATCAATTGGGTAGTCCAATCAGGTTGAATCAGGTCCAAAGGATCCTGCAGTATCCTAAAGCTCATTTCTTTAACCTCTTGTGGTGTCGCGTCAATACAGTCAAACCCATCCTGAAAGCTTAACATCATTATAAACCCCGGTGCAAGATGTCCCTTTCTTCAGTGCAATGGTGGAGCTCTATTTCCAAGTACTAATTCATTGGTATCACATCCAAGGTATGACAAAACAGATGCACCCATTCAGGCTGGGGCTCCACTCCATAAGCCTTAGTCCATTTGGCTAGGTGATTGCGCAGATCATCCCTTCCATCATACTTGTCTGTCATCTGTAATGTATTCTCATCATCCTCCTATATTCGTGCCAATCATTGAACTTATCCTTGTGCATACCCCACCATCTTGAGGGTGTAGCATGCAACGCCCAATCCAAGGCCTAGAAGTGATGCTTCTCCAACACTTCTCTTTCAAATGCATCAAAAATCTATCCACATCAGTCAACCCAACATAATAAGGCAGATTCCTTACTTTTGATAACACATAGCGCAATGGCTTAGTCATCATATTACAGTGCAGTGTAGATACTTCATGCAGTCGGTTCTGCCAGTGCTTTAGTTCTTCGTCTGAATCTAATGTGTAGGAGCTCTCACAGTCCCATGCAATACGTTCATCTTCTATCGGATTTACCCAATCCTAGTCTCATGTTGTTATCTTGTAAATCTGGTCCAAATCGTCATCACTTTCATAATTGTGGACTGGTTCTCTATAGCACGGTCCATCTACAAGATCTAGCAACACCACTGTGTGGAGCGATTTCTTTTCAAATATCATCTTTCACTTCTTCAGGTTAATTACCCCATTCATGTCAGTGGCCCAATCGATCCCAAGGAGCATAGGGTAGGGATTTCTATCCTCCACAATCTCTACTACTTCAAAATCCACCAGTGCACTCGCGCCTTCGATGTTAATTACTACCCCCTGTAGCCTCCCCATTGGGATGATTTTCTTTTGATTCGTCGTCATTAACTAGATTGGAGACCACTGAAGCACAAGTCTCCCCATTCTTTCCCATGTTGTTTTTCGCAAAACATTCACATCAGACCCCAAATCCAAGATAACCTAGTCCATTTCATATTCCCCTATTTGCATGGTGAGTCTCATCTCATGTCCATTCCTTGCCTTATGCTTACCAAGCTTTTTTACTATGTACGGTTTGCTAGTAGTGCTGTCCTTGTCAGCACACTAATTGATTAGTTCCTGTAGCCCCTTCACAACCTTACTATCACGGAGCAGTTTCATGTAGGCCTCTAAGAATGTGCTAATCATGGATGGGTCCATTTCTTCAACTAGTTTCTCCTGACTTCCTGAGGTAGAGGCCACAACGAAGCTTTTCTTTGCTTCCATAAATGTTTCTTTTACATGCTCCAAATCAAATCCAGTCTCCTTTTCTTGTTCTTTGAGGACCAATTCACCTTCTGCAGGCTACTTCCCTTTATCCTCGCCAGTTGTCATTCCACTCCACAGTATAATTTTTATCTTAGGGTCTTCCTCGTGAGGCTCAGCCCTCATCATCTCGAGGTTCTGCGTCAACTGCGCCCCCTTTTTATGAATCTTAGCCAACAATATAGGGCAATCCTCAGTTGCATGGTCAAACTGATTATAGTAGCGGCATAAAAATCACATCAGATTCAGACAGTCCCTCTCATAGTGTCCTGGTCCTCCACAATTGTAACAAATCAGCTAGCCTCAGCCTCTACTAGGTCCCCCTCCACCTTGGCATCATTCGTGCCCCTGATACTCACCTCGTGTCACCCATCGCCTTGGTCCAGAGGCCGCGTCACTGCCTGCACCCTGTATGTATGTGTCCTGTCCATCAGTAATTTGTAACTATGGAAATTGCGCTCATCATGACCTACTGATGGACAGAAATTGCAAAAGAGCTGTTGCGGTGTCTATACGAGTTTCTGCAGCAAATGGAAACTGTTGGTCGCATGTTTCCCAGCTACCTAGCATATAGCATACCATAGCGCGGGCCTTGTACTTGGCCCTGTCGCAGCCTCCGGCCTTAGAGGCATTGGTCCTCCTACTGCAACATAGTTCACAAAGACGGGATAATGATCCTTGTCATGCCCCTAATCTTTGCATTTCAGGCACCAGACTTCTTCGCGTGCCTCCGGTTGAGTTGTTTTGTCTTTCTTCAGACTTTGCATTTCGAGGTAAAGGTTCTGCAACTGCACGTGAATCTATTGAACCCCCAGATTAGCATCCTGCATTGGTGTCTCATGCAGTCTCAACACGATTTCTAGAGATTCTCCCTAGGTCCCGATATTCTATTGTGATACCGCAACCCTTAGGTGGGGCAAGAGCGAGGCCACGAACCATTCGCGGTTCTGCCCATCAGTTAGGTTCATGTTGGCTTCTCAAATCATACACTTCAATATTTGATCCAAATCCTAGGGCGTCTTCGCAGGCTTTAGCATGTTCTCCTTGATTCCCACAATTGATTGTGCTTGAGACTTAGGTCTATTGAATTCTCTATTCAGTGCAGTCTGGATATCTGCCAACACGAATGTTGGGTTATCAGTATTGTACTTAATGTACCATGTTAGTGCGCAGTCCTACAAAGCACTAACCATTGTTTCTTTCTTCATTTAATCATCAGTGATACCCTAAGCTTCCCATACAGCCTTCGCGATGAACCAAAATTGGTCTGGATCTTCATTTCCTACACCCTTGAATATAGGTAGCTTTACGGAGTTCGCCATGTTGAGCAGTGGTGGAGGTGGTGGTGGTGTGGGTGATGGGGTAAGTGGTGGAGGTGGGGATGGGGGTGGTGTGGATGGATGGGATGAGGATGGAGGTGGTGTAGGTATTCATGGGAACCCTTGTCTTATCGATTGAATAACACTTATAAGGGAAGCTTGCGCTTCTCCCTCATCGTCACTCAAAGGAGGCTCAATCAATGAACACTACTCAGGACCTTTTCTTCCTCCATCCCTGAAAGACCTTCCACTTCGCGTAGCTCCAAACATCAAGGTAACTGCATGACCCTATTTTCACATAAGAGCATCTTAATCCAAATATTTAGTGATTTCAAATACTTACCTTGCGGTCCTTTGAAGAAGCGACTCTCCACTTCGTTGTAGCTGACCGAAGTATCAACCGCAAACTATGTTACAAACACTCCTAAGATACAGCCAAGCTAATGATCGACAATACGCACGATCTTATCTTCAAAGGATTCCAATATCTGCACTAGTTATAGGGTCTAGACAATCATATTGTCAAGCCTCCACCTTCCCTGGCCGTCTTCCAACTTCACGATCCAATCGTATAATTCAATTGGGAAGGAATAGAAGAAGATTTCATGAATCTCTGTGTATAAATATTTGTCTAACCAATGTTCCTTTGTTAATCATGGATTCATGTTTTCTTGTGCCGCGAATTTGTGGATCTTCCTATCCAACCAATCTTTAATCTCCTTCTTAGATGGGTTCCAATGATGCAACATCACACATCTCGTTATGAAGATCCTGGTCCCAGCAACGAAACCATTTGTTAGCTTGATGGGCCCTTACCCAGGTTCAACGTTAGTCAGCCAAGAAAATCCCTACACTAGTGGCCCTTTTGGCATCAGTCTGTGGAGCATGAACTGAAGTCTCACTCGAAGCAGTATGGGGGGATGTAGGAACCAAGTTTTTGCACCCAAGATGGTCGTGATGTTGACTTTATACCTTATGCCCTTAATTCGCGTGGATCAATAAGCCGTTAGAGCTTATCGATGTAATTTCTCTCCCATCTTTTAGGGCCTTCATGAAGATACCTGAATGTCTTTCGTGCAACCCTAAACGATGATTCAGGCACTTTTGCACCTTTGTAAATATGTTACTGTATAAGTTCCCAAATTATCTTAAGTTTTCACCAACTTTATCATACAATTAAGATTATCTTCGCGTAAACATATATTCTTACTTGCATTTGTTATAGCTCGAAATCTCACTCTTGATGTTTGTGATGCTACACTCATGGCCAAGGTCAACCCCTCCTTCCAGACCTGGTCCAAATATTTAAAAAACAATTTTTTACTCCCTATATGCGACATTGCCCTGAGCTAAACACGTATTTACACGGGTCTATGTATACCCAACCCGCGTATATGTCTTAAAACACTTAAAAAAAATAAATCTCCTTAATTTCGGGTGGAGATCATGGGTTTTACTTGTTGATTACCTATTAGTGCCCGTGGCCCAACTGTTAACTACTTTGGGAGAAGTATAAAAGGCTTCAAGGGGAAGGCCTAAGAGAAGAGAGAGAGAATGATCACTCTGCTGAGATTATCCCTGACCAGGTCTAAAGATCCTTGTGCTTCCAACACTTCCCCCATTACAGGAAACCCTTGTTTCCTTATGTTATGATGTCTTTCTACTACTTGAGATATCTTGGAGTAAGTCATGGAAGGAGTTTGTTGAAGGCTTGAGACTGGACGAATCCGGAGGACGATTCTACTTGGAGCCTACGAAAGGAAGACTCAGGTGAAATCATTCCTTTCTGTACTTTAGTTATCTATAATAAAAGAAACACTTGTCTTGTTCCTGATATAAATCTTCTTCATGTTTATGATAGCAACGTTATGATTCACATATGAATGGTTGTTTTAATTGTATAACTAACTACCTTTCAATATGCTATGAAGATGATTTCTTTATGATGCTTGGACAATATACTGTTGTACTTTATGGAATTGATTCTTTTGCAGGTTGAAGGACTAAAAGGAACTCCAAGAGGGTTTGGACCCTGGTTGGATCTTCCCAAACAAAGGACCCCCAGGTGCACCTCTCTTCATACAGTTTGTTTATATTAGCATCATGGCTATGTGGAATGTGTGTTTTTCTTTGTAGATAATCTCGGATCTGCTAGGGTATCAACCCAAGACCCTAGGGGAATTTATCCCTTAACAACGTTGAAATAACAGATAAAAACATATATATTCACAAATCAAATCAGAATTATAATGTAAACCCAGAACTTAACATAATATAATCGCATGCAATAACTAGAGGTAAAATACACAGTAATTTCATAATACTCCTCTTTATTGATGATTTAGGTTTCCAATACAAAATCTATCTACCATGCGCACATAACTGCAGGGGTCCGCGCACTCAGCTACAAACTTCTACCCTAGGTCTCTGCACACTCAATTATAGATCCTCTTCATACACTAAGACTCTCACTCTTAGCTTGTCACAGATTCCTCAATGAATCCAACTTATTTTGAACTACTAAAAGACTCTTCTAGCACTTCTTTTTATACAATCCCATGGTCCACGAACCATGGGTAGATCCTCTACAACTGACATGACTTTTACAAAAGAAGTGTGAAAAACCCTTAGTGACTCTTTACATCTCCGCACTCCATGACCACAAAATGCGGAGACTTTACATTATTTATACAAAATCTAAGATTTCTACCCCAAAATTGGCTCTTAGGGGAACTCGTTCCCAACATAGCCTCAACAATGCTAGTGTGCATGATCCATTCCCCACTCCTTTCAGTGATGAAGTCTTAGACAATGTTGCCGGAAACGAGGATTATTATTTCGCTGATGGATTTTCTAGTTATCACCAAGTCAAGGTTGCAAAAGAAGAAAAGAAAAAAAACTTTGTTAACCACTGAATAGGGTTCTTATGCTTAAAATGTTATGTCATTCATATTAAAGAATTATTTTGTCATCTTCTCACAGATTCTGATAAATTCCTTTAGAGAATACATTCACAAGTTTCTTGAGGTCTACATGGATGACTGGATAGAGTACATCCTACTATAGAAACATTCTAGCTTGCTAAGAGTTATTTTTGATAGATGAAGGCAACTACAAATCTCTCTAAATTTGAAGAAATGCATTTTTGATGTCCCCTTTGGAACTTTATTGGGTCACATAGTGTGGAAGAAAGGATTATGTGTGGACCCTACCAAAGTTGTGGTAATCTTGAATATTTCATTGCCAACTACTATGAAGTAATTGTGATGAACTCTGGGACACACCAGATATTATCGCAGGTTCATCCAAAATTATTCTTTAATCATTGCACCACTAGAGAATATTTCAAAGAAATATGAGTGGTTTGTTTGGTCTACTGAATGTGGTCTGCATTTAACACTCTCAAAGAAAATCTCACAAGTGCACCCATTTTGGTCTATCCTTATTTGAATGAATAATTCCATGTTCATATAGATGTAGCTAGGATTGCGTTAGGGGTTATTTTGATGCAACCATGAGAAGGAAACTTGGATCATCCCATATATTTCGCTAGTCAAAAAATCTCTACTACAGAGAATAACTATACAATTGCATAGAGAGGATCTCTTTCTATGGTCTACTCACCACAGAAGTTTTGACACAATCTACTGGTAGGTCCATCTAATTATTTTATAGATCATTTTGGCTTTGAAATACTTGGTTAATAAACTTGTGCTTGAAAGGAGAATATGTCATTCGATTTTGATATTTTAGAAATTTATCTTTGAAGTCATTATTAAGCAAAGAATATTGAATTTGGGTCCATGTCATCTATCTCACCTTGAATCAGGAGAATCAGTAGGTTCATTTTAAAACTAGTTACCTGATGCACACTTATTTCACATTGAAGCGGTTCCCAAATGCTTGGAGGATATTACATTATTTGGTGCAACAGTTCAATGTCCGGTTGACTATACATCCACTCCAAAGTGGAATATGGTTGTTCACATTGCTGACTATCAATTAATATCGGGACAGTTATATAAAATGGGAATCGATCATATTTTGCGAAGATGTGTACTAGATCATGAGAGGGACAATGTTCTATGGGAATTTCATGCAAGTGTTGCAAGAGGCCATGTTAGAGAGAAAGCTACTACTTGAAACATTTTTCAAGATAGTTTATGGTGGCCAACCTTATTCATGGATGCCAAATAATACTCCAAGCAACATCATTCTTTCCAACACGTTCGTCGACCATCGCAACAGGATGATCTACCTTTGCACATAGTTTGGGCACTTGAGGCATTTAAAAAGTGGGGAGTTGAATTTATTGGACCTATCAAATTTCTTGCTTGTCACTCCCATGCTTGATATATTATTACCAAAAAAAAATATCAAACATGTTGGGTAAAAGTAGCTCTTATTAGAGATTACACTGCATACACGATTCATTTTTGAAAAAATAGTCACCAGATTTGGCTATCTTAGAAGCCTCACCAATGATAAAGTTTCTCACATCATTAATGAGACAGTTAGGATGCTATTGAAGAACTTCATGATACAACATCATAAGAGTAGTCCTTATCATCCACAAGAAAATGGAACTATTGAAGCCTGTAATAAGATCTTGGAGGAAGGTCTTACTAAAATTTGTTCTATGAATAGAGATGATTGGGATGAAAGGATTCCATAAACATTATGGGCTTAACATACTATAGCTAATAATTTGCATAAGTATACACCTTTTCAGTTGATATATGGAAGGGAAGAAGTGGTTCCAGTAGAATTTATAGTCCCTAACCTCTTTATTTCTCATGCTACTAAAATCTTGGATGATAAATATATCCCAGAGAAGTTGCAGGAGTTGTGGAAATTGGATGACCAATGCTTCCTCGCAGATTTCCATCAAAATGTTGAGAAAGAGAGGCAAAAGGCTTGGAATTATTGACATATTAAGAATAATTCATTTTCTATTGGATATCACATGTTAGTTTATGATAAAAAATATCTAAAGCATCCTGGTAAGCTCCAAATGCATTAGCTTGGCCTGTTTTATGTTTCGTAGATTCAAGACTCAGGTTGTCAAGCTTGCTCAGTTGGATGGAATCCTTTTACCTGGTTGGGTGAATGGAACTCACCTGAATCCCTAATTTGGCTCATAAATTTCCTTTTTTTTAAGCACTCTCTGAAAAAGGAGTATTAGTTAGGTATTAGGGCAGTTGCATCATTATTTTTAGTTAGAGTCTGTTTCTTTTGTTACTTGCGTCATTTTTTGTTAGAGTCATATTCTTTTGGTTATCATGTCAATTAAACCATTTTAGTTGCATCCCCCCACAAGAAATTTTGTTCGGGGAGGTTTTGTCGTGTCCTGCATTGTCATTTATCATTAATAGTGGTCTTTTCATTCTTTAAGTCATGTCTTGTCATAACCACTCACAATCTGATTTTCTCCTAGTTTTATAAGATTTTTAGTTACTCCTTGATTCTGGTTGTCGGTTATTTAAGTCTTAGGGAAAGTTAAAGGATCTCATCAATAATCATGTGGGATTTCCATCCAATTTAACTTATGAGGTAATGGATAAGTCATTTCCCAACTTCTATCACACATTTTTATATAACCCCTGTTAGTTGTCCTTTGCATGTCATTCCACCTAAGAGTTTCCCAAGTTCTTCATCATGCTTTTGTGTTGACCTTTGTTGAGTATCCTCCTTGATGTCGCCCCCTTGTTCAATTTGTTTATAGTCATCATCTTGCTACCATGGGTCACCCATCTAAACCTGCAACATCCCTCTTTCCTATCGACTCTATCAACTTTCATATGCATATCACTGATGATATCCTCAGGAAATATGACAAAGTTACCCTGATCGATAATGATTTATCAGACCATGTTCTCTTCCCTTCCCTCTGCAAAATCATTTTCATAGAGCCTAATGTGAGACCCAGTGCTCTCTCAAAGTTGATTTCCGCCCATTAAAGTAGTCTTCCTTCTTAATTATTCGTGAATTACATGTTTTTGGTACCACGGGAGAGTTCATGAGATGCATTAATTTATTGATTATGCAGCTCCATGGAGATTCATTGTGGTTGGATTATGAATATCAGATCCATGTCAAAGACATTCACATGCTCACAGGGTTGTCTGCCTATGATTCTGATGTTGGTACAACATTCCAGAACGTTTCGAAGTGGGGCAAGAAAACCAATACCAACAACCACTATACCAAGTGTGGCACCTAGAGAAAGGGTCGAGTAGTAGTCATTGACTTAATTAATAATCAACAAATCAAGCTCACATGTTCTATTATTACCAGCAAAATCATGTGACATTTCACCAGAGGAGAGGTGTTCCCTTGACACCATCTCTATTGCAGAGGCTTGTGTGAGATGCGATCAACTCAATTGTTCTAGCTATTTGATTAATGAGTTATTCGAAGTTGCAGAAGATGTTCATGCCAGGGCCACTTATTTTATTTTTGTGTATTTTCTTATTCCTTTCACCATGTACAAATGGTTCCCCCCTGAAGGAAAGGATCTAACACTTGTTTCTAATGACGAGTCATTTTCTTATGCTTATACCCTATGGCATAGCACCAAAGATCCAACGAATCATTACTTTAATGACCTTGCCTTTGGGAACTAGTACAATAAAATGGTCAGCATCACCTGCAATGTATCCATAGTTCCCATTCCCCTACTGGACCACTACACTCATCAAATTGGTTCAGGATTAGTCAACAATTCTTATATTTGGCCACTTAATGTCAACCAGGCAACTTTATCCATGCACAAGATACAATTTTATCTTAATGAGAATGCATTCCATAGCGATGTCCTTTCATGACTTAGAATAATTTCCATGAATTAGGATGGTCATGGTCTCTACTAATTTTATGTTATACAAACCAATGAATCTACTAGGGATGTTCCATCTTCCTCTCACAAGCGTTCTACTGATATAGATGATGACCTCCAGTTTCTCTTGAAGAAGGTGCAAGAATCAATTTCTTCAGCACACATGACCTGGACAGAGGTAGGTTCTTTACTCTTTCAAGCTAAAACTATTCATTCTATTGCACCTATGTTTGTTACAACACCCACCATTGCTTTTACTCTGCCTCTATCTACAACTCCCACCCCTGCTTCCCCTTGCCAGGCCCACAAAAACACCACCCCATGCTTATCTGGCCTCACAGATATTACTAATGAAGTTATTATAGCTACCACTAAGCCTGCTACACCTACCACTGAAGAGAAACCCCCTCCCCCACATTCTCCCTCTAATTCCTCACCAAAAATTTAAGAAGAAACTATTTCTGACCACCTCAATTTTGAAATGAATTTTGATGAAACTACTGAAATCAATACTAACCTAGTTATTATGACTTTCGTCATTTTGCTTCCATTTTCTATCACTACTATGCCTCCACTTTCGCTAGTTTCTAAGTTGATTGTCCTTGCAACAACCATCACCTCATCCCCACCCCGTTCACATCTCTTCATTGAGCGGGTTGCTACATTCAATAGTGACCCTGAGCACTGCTGACAAGTCCTTTCCCTCACTGCGTAGTAGCATGAAATCATTGTTTTTATCCTAGCGCTAGTTATGTTAAATATTCATTAAGATATTTGTAAGACGCATGACCAGGAGTAAGAATCTTCTCCCCAGGTCCAATCTAAAAAATCACTTTCTAATGGCCAACCAATGAAACCTTGATTACCATTATTTGACAACCTCACAATAGATGCGCTCCATGCATGGTCTAGCCCACAACTTTTCCAATTTATTCATGCCTCCAATAGACAACTTAAAGATTGCCTAGTCTATGTAGAATCACAGTGTAAATATTTTTCATCCACATGTGATCAACATTAGCATTAAATTGCCATAGTTACAAGCAAAAATGATCATTTATGGATGGATAGAGCCCATTTAGTGTAACAAATTTCAGATCTAAGTGCAAAATTTGAGTCTATGTGGCCAACCCTTGCTAAGTTTGTTGATGAATGACTTGATGATCTTTCTACCTATTCCCTTGTTGAATGTTGTGAGTTTGTTGAAGAAACTTGTCCTAAATTGTTTCCTCAAAACTAAGACTTGTAAGATATTGTTAATAGAATTTCTCAGACAGCATTAGATCAATCTACCCAATACTATGAGAATATTTCTCAAGATATCGTTGTCGCATCAACCGTCAAAGATACCCTTCCACAATTTATGCACAATTCTCAGGATACTTTTAGTCAATTCTCTAACTAGAGCGGGATTCTTATAAGGAAAAATCATCCTGGTTATCTGTTCTGGGAGAATGTCAAGTAGCTCTTTGCACAGGCTATGAGAATGTTTGACTTGGAACAATAGAAAGAACTATTAGCCTAGGAAAATGCACTTTCCACCCAAGTCAAAAAAATACAGGATGCCTTTCAAGCCACCAAGCGAGTGCTCTGTGATCTTCGTCTATTTGCGCAATGTTACTTTATCACTTTGAGTGCTCTCACTGCCAATGTTGATGAACACTTTTAGGGGATCATCCAATCTTATCCCACCGAGCTTAATTCTAAGATCACTACATAGTTTGTGGGACAAGTTTCTACTATGTTGGACACATGGAATGTTATTTTTTCCACTTATACTAGTTTTAAGAATGATGTGTCGAAGATAGTACCAGAGTTGGATCCTTCATTTGAAGCAAAAATAACTACAAACAATGAAGCACACACAAGTCAAGAACTAGATGCACCAACAATGCATTGACTCGAGGTTGAGTCAATAGATTGTGGTTGGGGCCTGTTGGGTCCTTCGGTTTTTGGAAAAATATGGAAACAACAGCTATGGAGGATAAATGGATAGAGTTGTTAGAAGAAAGTCATCAAAAATTTAAATGCGGAAGAAAATTAAACATTGGAACCTAGGTAGTTGAAAAATAGGGAAGTGTGCTCATGTAAACCAAAAAGTGGGGTTAATTTTGAAAGAATCAACAAAAAAAAGGGAAAAGGCACTAGGTTTTTTTCAAAGAGGACCAAATCAAAGGCTGTATCAAGCAACCTTTGCGAGGACTAGGTCAAATGAGCAAGACTATAAAAGAAGGCATAGAGGGGCGAATTAGGCAGTCTTTTATATACAAAGCCTCTTATCTATGGTTTTCTATTGCTACTAGCAGTCGCTTGTAGTACTCTGCATCAACGCATAAGTTATAATCCATGTATTGTAACCTTTGGTGTCATATCTGATTGGAGTGGAACTTGCAAGCTTGTTTGATTTGTAATGTAATGGTCATCCAATCATCATATAAAAGGAGTTCTAGGAAAATTCTATGTTATTTGATTTAGTGAATGTATGGTTATCTTTAAAATTTCTTGTTTCCTTTAAATGAATGATGTCTTTGTCTATTATTTTATGAATGCATGTATCAATCGTAATATAGTTATGTGAGTAGTAAAATGGTTAAAGTCACAAATGATATTTTGATATTGATTTAGATCCCTTATTTATTCTAATGGTTATGGTTATCCTCAAGTCATATGCTCCTTCTCAAAAGAGAGTGAAAATGTCAATGAAAATCTAGACTATGATGACCACCTTTATTGGCAACTTAGGTCGAACCTTGGGACTTCACCACTTTAATTTTTTCGTGAACAATTATATGTTGATGACTTATTCTTGATAGGTGGAGAACCTCTTGTCCTTTAGTGTAAGAGGTAGTTAGCTTCTGAGCTTGAAATGAAAGATCTTCATTTGATGCACTAATTTCTAATCCTAGAGGTATAGTAGAAACCTGGTGATATTTTCCTTTTCTCAAGGAAAATATATTTTCAAGCTACTAAAAAGATTTGGTATGACGAAATGTAATTCCATGAATATGCCAATGGAAATTAATTTCAAGAAGTTATGTTGTGAAGATGCAGTACTTGATTTGGAAAATCCTTATGAGTATGGACAACAGATTGGGGAACTAATGGTCTTAGTGAACATGATTGGGCATATGTTTTATGGTCAATATTTTGAGCTAATATAAAATTAATCCATCACATGCACATTGGATTGTTACAAAGCATGTGTTGAGATACCTACATGGGACCATCAATCTTGGATTCAGATATATTGTCGAAGATGTAATACTACATGGGTACTCTAATGTTGTTTGGGTTAGTAACTCTACTGAGAGAAAGAGCACATTTGGATTATACTTTATCTTGGGATGTGCCATGATATCTTGGATGATAAGAAAGCATAAGTTTGTAGCCCTTATAATGGCTAAAGCTGAGTACATTGTTTCTAGCATGGCTAGTTGTGAGGCAGTATGGTTGACAAATCTCTTTAGAGATATTTTTGAGCATGTGATAGATACGACAGTAATATAAGATGATAATAAGAGTTGGATTCAACTTGCATAATATCTTGTGGTCCATGACAAGTCCAAGCACATTAAGATAAAATATCACTATATCTGAGATATGGTGCAGAGAAGAGTAGTAATACTCCATCACATTGCAACCGATGATTAGATAATTGACATATTTACCAAGAATTTATCAAAACGGAAGTTCTTGGCATTCAAAGAGTAACTTGGACTGAAGGATGTGACCCTTCCTGGTGGGGGTGCATGGATGATTGATAACAGTAGGTTATGCTCTACCCTCTTGTTTGAGCTTGCAAGTTTGGAAAGGATCCTGGAGAGTTCAAGGGGTTGAGGGAACTCTTGACTATTGGTTGTGCACAATCCTTGTCTTGTGTTAACAAGTTATGATCCCCCTACCATCAAATTTTGTAATTTCCAAGAGTATACCCCAGTATGCATCCAGCCCACAAGCTAGGCTTTTTTGGAGTACCACCAATCTGGTCAATGGGCGTGGTAAAGGGTGATAGATGAATATCCCCTATGATGATTCTTCTTCATTATATTGTGACGTTGTTGTTCTAGATGATACAGAGCATAGATGAACAAAGATGAGTAGAGAAAGTAGAGATATTTAATGAAAAAATAGAATCATCCCTAGCTGAGAGGTGTTGGAAATAATACTGAGAGGGGGGTGAATCAATATTATCAGATCAATAATTTTATTTCCTAAACAGATTTATATATGCTACTTCAGTGAAGTGAACTAGCATGTACACGTGACTATGATTAAGGAAACCAGTGTATATCCAGAGAACTTGTGATCTAGAGAATTTATCATATGTTGAGCTTAAACCAGTATATCAGAGATTTATTAGACAGTGCAGTAAAAGCAGAATAAAGAATCACACATAAGAAACACACATGAACACCAAGAATTAAGGTGGAAACCCAATGTGGGTAAAAACCACCTACTGCTATTGTCTCTGTCTTCTTTTAATAATAAGAAAATCTATTTACAATCTTGTATTGGTTTAGACTCATACCAGTACGCAGGCTTCTACTTGCAGAAGCTTACAACCTTCTCTCATTCTCCAGCTTCTATTGGAAGGGAGCTACAACCCCCTATCTCTTGTACTAGCCAATATGTTTACTAGTATGTAGGTGCTATCCTACAGAAAACCTCCACTCTTCCTCCAGGGACCATGTTTCATGAATTTTAGAGGATACTCCTAGATCACAACACCACAATCTGAAGGCCACGTTTCATCAAATTTTCACACTGAACCCATCAACACTTTTAAACTTAACTTGCATCAACTAATATTTAGTTAATATGAACAATCAAATCACTAACACCAGAACATTGTGCTGAACCCAGAACCTTGCATCATCATACAAAACCAATTGTAACCTCAAAAATCAAGCATTAGAGTGTATACGCTACTTGGCTGAACCCAAACTATGTGTATACGCTACTTCCGTTAATTGAACCTATGTATAACTTCAAAACTACTGTAAACATAAAATTTTGAATCAAGTCTGTACCAACTATTAATATACTGAATATCTACTGTCAACTTTTAGAGCTTTACACAAGAAAGGACAGAGATCACTTCTTCTCACTTATAGAATCAATCAATAAAAAATCAGCCTCCTTATGCATTCAATTTTACATTCAAATCAAAGAAGACTTCATTGATAGATAGAAGTAAAACAACAGAATTTGATCATATAGATCATTCAGATCTAAAAAAAGAAGCTTTTCTTTTGTATATGCTACTTGAAAGAACCGAACCTGCGTGTATATGCTCTTTGGCCGAGACAAACCTGCGTACAGATGTGCAAACATTGACTTGCAATTCCAGACTTCAGACAAACCTAGATCTTGATAGATAATTAATAAAAACAGGCACAAAACATCAGATCTAGTCTCAACCAATATCAGATCATTCAAGAATAAGTCATTTCATGTCTCATGATCTTGATCTAGCATTAAACTCAAGGTGTACATAAATATTTCAGATCTGGTCCTAAACATAACCCTGCAACATAAAATATACTTCAGATAGAAGTATTCCTTATAAACTTATTACTTGCACACTTGGCCTAATGATCTTCTCCTCCTTATATACTCTTAGGCCTTTCTCAATACCTTGGACCAAAACCACTTAGGACCAATACCTTGGACCAAATACCTAGGGTCAATACCTTGGACCAAATACCTCGGACCAAAATACCTTGGACCAAATACCTCTGACCAAAATCTTGGTTTTCCAACATGTACGCACTTTTCCTCCTGTGAAAGTCCGTGTATACATTATACGCTCATTTTTTTTTGTTAACTTGCGTGTATACGCTCCTTGGACAAAGTGAACCTGCGTATACCTCTCTTTCTTCATTCTTTGGAGTCTGATCTGTAATCCTTTGATGTTAACCTGCTGCACTGTGAATTTTCATCTGAGTGAGTTTCCATCAAGGACAACACCTGTATCATAATTCCAACAATCTCCCCTTTTCACTTGATGGCAACAACAACACCAAGTCACTCTCCCCCTTTGACATCAAGGGTAAAGGGCAAACCAAGATATACTCCCCTTTTGATATTCATTATTTTGTCCATGATCCCCCTGAGTATATGCTGAATTATTAAGCTCCCCCTATGCTAAGATGTACTAAACCATCCATGTGAGGTCCATGGTCCCCCTAAGCCCATGCAGAATCTGAAAAAATATATTTTTCAAAAGAATAACATGACTCTATAACTCAACTAAGTGAGTGTGACCTTCCTATCACCATTGACTCATACATACATCAATCTCCCAACCAAGTGGGGATACACCATATTTGACTCATCCACCCAACCAAGTGGGGATATACCAATTATTCATACATGACAGAAATACAATAAATATTACATCATCCATCCCATGCAAAGTGGGGATACAAATTACATCATTGTCCAATAGGACTCATTCAAATGTATGAGAATACATATCACACCCTAGACTTTTACATGACTTAAGAAACAAATGGTATAAATATCCGAAGCCATAGTTGGACTCAACAACCATAATGCCAACAATGCAGAATGTGCATAAAGGCTAATGCTCCCCTTGAACCTATGCTACCTGTGTATTGTTAACAAGTCAATGATCAAGGCATTTTTTTCAGTCAGATAAAAATGAACAAAGCATAAAGATAGTGTAATCTTCAACATCATACAGAGCACCCATATCAGAGTCTGGCCATTTTTTTTCTTGTCTGAAAACATATACGCTCCTTGACCCATAGAAACCCGTGTGTACATGACTATACTTCATGAAACACGAGTATAATAACCTTTCTCTAAAAAATTGGATTTAATAGCAGGATGATGTAGCAACTACTCCCAGCTTTTGCCTGAGATATTCAAATGTTTCTCTGGGCAGTGGTTTAGTGAATATATCAACAACCTATTCTTTGGAGGGAACATACTCCAATTTGACCTTTTGTTCAAGCACTTGTTCACGTAGAAAATGGTATTTGATGGGTATGTCCTTGGTCTTGGAGTGCATCACTTTATTCTTTGAAATACTAATGGCACTTGTATTATCACATAGACTGGAGATGGGTGGAGTACATGTGATCTAAATATCTTGCAAAGTTTTCATCATCCAAAGTAGTTGTGTGCAGCAAGATGCAGCAGCCACATATTCTGCTTCGGCTGTAGATAAAGAAATTGAACTTTGTTTCTTGTTGAACCAAGACGCTAACCTGGAACCCATATAGAATGCACCACCACTAATGCTTTTTCTGTCATCAACACTTCCTACCCGATCTGCATTTGTATATGCATGAAGAGTAAGATATGCATCTCTATGATACCATAAACCAAAGTCCTGAGTCCCTTGAAGATATTTGAAAAATTTTTTGATTGCCTGAAGGTGTGGTTCATTTGGATTTGCTTGGAATCTTCCAAATATTCCTACTGCATGCATGATGTCAAGTCGGGTACCTGTAAGATAAAGTAGATTGCCAATCATGGATCTGTAAGTTGGTTGATGTACTACTATTGATTCATCATTTGAGCTGAGACTGCATCCTGTTACCATTGGGGTACATACAGGTTTAGAATCTTCCATTCCGTACCTTTTCATGATCTATTTGAGATATTTGGTTTGTGAAAGAAAAATACCATCTTTATTTTGTTGAACTTGTAGACCAAGAAAATAGGTAAGTTCACCAAGCAAGGACATTTCAAATTCTTGCTGCATTACTGAAGCAAAATTCTAACTCATGGATTCTTCATTGCTACCAAAAATGATATCATCAACATAAATAATAATAATTAGCAATTTATCAGTTTCAATCTTTGTATATAGATTGTTATCTACTGAACCTTTTGTAAAACCTTGTTGGTGTAGATATTTGTCAAGGCGGTAGTACCAAGCCCTTGGATCCTGTTTCAGACCTTAGAGAGCCTTTTTGAGTCTGCATACAAGTTTTACATCATTTCCAAGAATGAATCCTTTTGGCTGTTCATTATAAACTTCTTCTTCTAAATCTCCATTCAAGAAGGCTGATTTTACATCCATTTGGTATACTTTGAATTTCTAAAAGCTAGAAAGAGCAAGAAACAACCTTATGGCTTCAAGTCTGGCAACAGGTGCAAAAGTTTCTTCAAAATCTATGCCTTCTTGTTGAGCATACCCTTTACAAACAAGTTTGGTCTTGTTTCTAATGACTTCTCCATTTTCATTCAGCTTGCTTTTGAATATCCATTTAGTTCCTATAATATTTGTATCATGAGGTCTAGGAACTCATTCCCAAGTATCATTTTTTTCAATTTGCTCAAGTTCTTCATCCATGGCCTTAACCCAACATTCATCTTTGCATGCTTCTTTTACTTTGAGTTTTGGTGGAGGATAGTAATGCTAGATAGCTTGAGGACCCTGTAATAGCTCTTCTTTTTTGTACACCTGCCTCTTTTCCCCCTAAAATTTGTGTCCTGGATGATTTTTCTGAACATACCTGGATAGAGTCTTTTCTTCTACCATTATCTCTTCTTTTGGCGCTTCATTGGTTCTTCTTCAATATGATTTTGATTTGATATGGGAAAATAATCCCCATCTTCTTCATTATCATAATCTTCTATTGATTTTATCAGTTTTGGATTTTTTCATGCTTCATCAACTACAACATCAATGCTTTCAACAATTTTTCCAAGTCTTTTATTATAACATTTATATCCTTTACTTCTGGAAGAATAACCAAGAAGCATACCTTTATCTACTCTGGTTTCAAACTTACCAAGTTTGTCATCGGTCCTTTTGATAAAAACATTTGCTTCCAAAAACATTAAAGTATTTTACAATAGGACTCTTACCATACCAAAGTTCATGTGGAGTTTGAGTGCTATTTACCGAAACATTTGCTTGGTTAAGAATAGTTACAGTAGTTAATGCAGCTTCACCCTAGAAGGTTTCAGGAGTTCCAAATTCATCTAGCATAGCTCGAGCCATTTGTTGAATTGTTCTATTCATTCTTTCTACCACACCATTTTGCTGAGGAGTCCTTGCGGTGGAGAATTTCCTTTTTATTCCATGTTGTTCATAAAAGTCAAAGAATTCATTCAAGGTAAATTCCCCTCCTTGATCAGATCTAAGGCATTTGATTTTTTTATCTGATTCATTTTCAACCAAAGATTTGAAGGCTTGGAACTTTTCAAATGCTTCATCTTTATGCTTTAGAAGACCTATCCAACACATTCTGGAAAAATCAACAATGAACAAAATAAAGTATTCTTCTCTACGAGGTGACTTTTTCCTTGATGCTCCACATAAATCAGTATGGACAAGTTCAAGAGGCTTACTAGCTGACCCTTCCTTTTCCATGAAGTGAACTCTAGTTTGCTTACCGATTTGACATGGTTTGCATATTGTATTTTTTGGGATGTTGATATCTGGAAGATCACGAACAACCTTGAGTCTGCATGCTTTTCTTATTTCAGAAAAGCTTAGATGTCCCAATCTTCTATGCCACAGCCAATTTTCATCATTTTTTCTTAGATAGCATTGCTATTGTCCTCCCTTGAGTATGTATAGGTTTTTTGGAGTTCTTGTACCTTTGATCACGTTCTCTCATGTATCAAGCTCACGAAAAACACATCCGTTTGATCGAAACACCACTTCATTTCCTTGATCACACTGTTTCTGACACTCAACAGGTTATGCTTTAAACCATCTACATACATAACATTTCCACCTTTAACCTTTTCTTTCAAGAAAATAGAACCTTTACATTTTATGACAGCAGGAGTTTCATTTCCAAATGAGACATTCTTTTCCTTTTCTAAGGAATTATATGAGTGAAGTTTTTCTTTGTCACCTGTCATGTGTTTGGAGCATCCACTGTCAATGTACCACTGATTTTCTTGTCCTTCTGTATACAAGGCTATACCACATCTTTCTGTTTGAGATTCTTTCCTTCTCCATATCTTGGGATTTAATGGTGTTTGCTCCTTTTGAGATGTTTTCCGAAATTTTCTCTTGCATTCAGATTCTTCATGACCAAAGTTGTTACATATTGAGTATTCTATTACATTTTCAAGAGGAGAAAAATTATTATAGGAACTTCTCTTGATCCCTATTACATTCCTTTGATTTCATGCTTCTCTAGTCATGATGGTTTTGTAAGAAACGCATTGAGAAGATTTACGCCCAAAATTATGACATGAAAAACATTGCCCATTAAAGAAGTTCCTGCGACTATCGAATCTATTAACTTGGTGATTGTAGTTTCTATTGATATTCATCTTTGGAGAAAAATGAGTATGATTTCCCTGAGGTTGGTTGTGGCTTCTATTCATCCTGGGAGTAAAATGAGTATCATTTACCTGGTGATCAACTTTATGCCTTTGCTGACGATTGTCATATTGTTCACTGGTCTTTGCTACATCAAGATAGCTTTTGGTGGAGGTTGACGACTTCTGTGATTGAGATGCTTCTTTAGTATATCCAAGACCTATATTTATCAGAGGAGAGCGCTGAAATTTGATAATTTCATTTAAAGTTTCTGATCCTTTAGCAAATCTAAGATTCAGAGTTTCCATTTTCTCAAGATCCTTTCTTAGACCCACAATTTCACATTCTAGTTTTTCATTGTGTTTTTCCTTTTCAGCATGTTGGTATGTCAAGGTATCTATAATCATATTCTTTTCTTCTAAACATATTTTGAGTTTAGAGATTTCTTCATGAAGGTCTTCCTCTTCTAAAGCATCTCAAAAATTATCATCGTCATAAGCCATGAGAATTCTATAATCATTACTATTAGATAAACCATCATTATCCTCTTGTAAACTATCCCAAAAATCATTGCTATCATAAGCCATGAGAAGTCTGTAATCTTGTCCAGTTTCATCTTCATCACTATTAGATAAACTATCGCTATCTTCATGAGTATAGTAACTCCTTTTATTCACAACTTGTTTCTTATTCCCTTTTGCATATTCCTTTCCTTTTTCATATTTATCTTTATGAGGACATCTGGTAGCATAATGACCGACTCTTCCACAAGCAAAGCATTTGAAGGGTAGCTTACCTCTAAACCTTCCGAAACCCCTTTGAAGCTTCTTGACAAAGTTTACCTCATCTTCTTCTTCTTACATATGTCCTGATTCATTGTGTTCTTCCTTTCCTTTTTTTGAAGCTTTAAATGCGGCTTCTTTCATATTTGATGATCCTCCTTTTCTCATCTCAAAGGCAGTTAAGATTCCGTGAAGCTGCATCATAGTGCTATTCTGCAGATCTTTTTTCTTCTATGGTAGACACTTTTGATTCAAATTTAGCAGACAAAGATCTCAAAAATTTCTCAACTAAGGTAACTTCCTTTATTTCTTCACCCAGATTCTTCATACCATTAACAACCACATCTATACATAGGAAGTAACTAGCTATACTTTCATCACTATGCATCTTAAGAGTTTCATACTGAATTCTGAGGTTTGAAGTTTAGCACGTTTTACCTGAGAGTCTCCTTCATAGCTCAGAACAATTTTGTCACATATTTTTTTGGCTAATTTGAGCTGCATGACTTTGACAAACTTTGATTGTGACAGATTTCCCAATAAACTATTGATAGCTTTGGCATTGGTTTCATATTTCTTTTTACCTGTCGCTTCTGTAGGAATTGCTATTGGAAATGTATATACTCCTTCAACAATTTCCTAGACATCCATTCCAAGCGATTGTAGATAGGTTGTGGTTCTTATTTTCCAATAAACAAAGTTGCTCCCATCAAAGATTGCTGGTCTGATCGATCCCACACTTTCTTGATTATTGATGTTGATGGATCTCCCTTCAAGTGATCATGCTTCTCCTGAAGGACCTGCTCTAATACCAATTGTTGGAAATAATGCTAAGAGGGGGGTGAATCAGTATTATCAAATCAATAATTTTATTTCCCAAACAAACTTATATAAGTGAACTAGCATGTACACACCTCTATGATTAAGGAAACTAACATATATCCAGACAACTTGTGATTTAGAGAATTTATCATGTGTTGAGCTTAAACCAGTATATCAGATATTTATTAGACAGTGCAGTAAAAGTAGAATAAAGCATCACACATAAGCAACACACATGAACACCAAGATTTAAGGTGGAAACCCAATGTGGGTAAAAACCACCTGCTGCCGTCGTCTCTGTCTTCTTTTAATAATAAGAAAATTTGTTTACAATCTTGTACTGGCACAAACTCATACCAGTACGCAGGCTTCTACCTGCAAAAGGTTACAACCTTCTCTTGTTCTCTAGCTTCTACTGGAAGGGAGCTACAATCCCCTAGCTCTTGTACTAGACAATATGATTACTAGCACGTAGGTGCCAGCCTACAAAAAAACTCCACTCTTCCACCAAGGACCACGTTTCATAAATTTTCAAACTAGATACTCCTGGATCACAACACCACAATCTGAAGGCCATGTTTCATCAAATTTTCACACTGAACCCGTCAACACTTTTAAACTTAAACTGCATCAACCAATATTCAATTAATCTGAAAAATCAGATCACTGACACTAGAACATTGTGTTGAACCCAGAACTCTGCATCATCATTCAGAACCAGCTGTAACCTCAAAAATCATGCATTAGAGTGTATACGCTACTTGGTTGAACCCAAACTGCGTGTATACGCTACTTCCGTTAATTGAACCTACGTATACCTTCAAAACTACTACAAACATAAACTTTTGAATCAAGTCTATACCAACTATCAATATACTGAATATCTATTGTCAACTTTTAGAGCTTTACATAGGTAGGGACAGAGATCACTTCTTCTCACTTATACAATCAATCAATCAAATACCAGCCTCCTTATGCATTCCGCTTTACATTCAGATCTAAGAAGACTTCATTGATAGACAATAGTAAAACAATAGAACTTGATCAGATAGATTAGTCAGATCTGAAAAAGGAAGCTTTTCTTTTGTATACACTACTTGAAAGAACTGAATTGTGTGTATACACTCTTTGGCTGAGACGAACCTGCGTACAGATCTGCAAACATTGACTTGCAATTCCAGAATTTAGACAAACCCAGATCTTGATAGGTAATGAATAAAAAAGGCGCAAAACATCAGATCTAGTCTCAACCAATATCACATCATTCAAGAATAAGTCATTTCATGTCTCATGATCTTGGTCCAGCATTGAACTCAAGGTGCACATAAATATTTCAGATCTGGTCCCAAACATAACCCTGCAACATAAAATATACTTCAGATAGAAGTATTCCTTAGAAACTTATGACTTGCACACTTGGCCTAATGATCTTCTCCTCCTTATATACTCTTAAGCCTTTCTTATACCTTGGACCAAAACCACATAGGACCAACACCTTGGACCAAATACCTAGGGTCAAT
>APFE031051488.1:0-18605 GCA_000404065.3 Pinus taeda | reverse complement strand
TTCTAAAGCTAGGTGGGCCCCAGGTTCCTTTCTCACTGTCATCTATCGCTAATCACTTTATTTCCCATGACCGTTGAGTTGAATTCCTCCCCATACTCTTAACATGGAATGGGATTCGTAGCTAGTCTGTTTTTATTATTATTACAATATTTACAAGTACATTGTATTACAATGTAGGCCCTCCGGTCACTTAGATAACATCGACATGTAAGCCAGGGCACACTGGCCCCACTATATATATAAAAAATCTATAAACACATAGGAACACATCCCCACAATATACATCCAACTCACTATCCCAATAACAAGGACATATATTTACATCACTTTAGATAGGTAGGGGTATTACAAGCTCACCATGTAATTACATGAAATTTATGGAATTTAATAATTTATGAAATTTATGAAATTACATGATAAAGAAATTGTGGACAGGACAGGTGGCTATATGAATAACAAAATGTGTGAAATTTAATTATTAGTTGTTTTTCATGTTAAAACAAACAAGTGTGACATCAAATCCTCACTAAAACATTTCTATAAAAGGAACACATTCATATGAAGGGTACAACCTTGAGCTTCCTAGTGATGGACATCCATTGTAATGCAATTATAATTTATCTAGTGAGAACTTGTAATTTTTTGCAAATTAGTGATCTTGAGTATTGTTTATAGTGTGGTTGATAAGAATTGTTGATATGGGTAGATTATAGTTGTGACCCAAATTCCTATTAGCTAGTGCTATTCTGTCCTCCTACTTACAACCCCACTATAGTGTGCGGAGTCAAAGGGCAGGGGATTAGCTTGACATTGGTAGGGTAGAAAACTAAGTGGGTCAACAACTTTGGTCAAGCACGACAAGAATTGCAAAAGATTGATAGTTAGAGCCACAATTAGTAATGGAAGAGGATCGCGATAACCTGCATTGAGGATTCCACCTTAAATAGGGTGAACGATAACTCTTGTAATTTTTTTTATGGATTATTTAGTAAAACACTTGAACATTGTTAATTATATTTCATGCATTATTGTTTTGTACATTGTTGAGTAATTTATTTGTGGTGGTGTGCTTAAGTATTAAATTTGTAAAGTTTTGCAATTATATGTATAGATGTATTTACCGATATTTAATAAAAAGGGAAAAAAATAGTTGGAAATTGGGGTCACACGAAAGTTCCCTACACTCATTATGTGAACATAACTTCGAAAAATCATGATATCATCCACATATACAACAATGCTCAATAAATTTTCATTATTTGCTTTCATGTAAAGGTTGTTATTTGTTGTTCCTCTATTGAATCCTTATTGTTGTAAATGTTTTTCAAGTCTGATAGTTGACATACCTCTTGTTCTTCAACATATACCTCTTCTTCTAAGTTTCCATTTTGGAAAGTTGACTTGACATCCATTTGATAATCCTTGAAATTTCTAGAACATATAAATTCCAAGAACATCCTAGCAATTGAAGAAAAAGTTTCCTCAAAATAAATGCCTTCCACTTGTGCATATCCTTTCAAAACCAATCTAGCCTTATTTCTCACTAATTGTCTATTCTCATTCAATTTGTTCTTGAAAACCCACTTTGTGCCAATCACTCTTATATCTTTTGGTCTAGGTAACAATTCCCATGTCTCATTTTTCTCAATATGATTTAGCTCTTCCTCCATAGGATTGAAGCAATGCTCATATTCACTGGCTTATGGAAAATTATTCGGTTCTATTTTGGATAACAAGGAAAATTTTGAATGCCTTGGTATGCTTGTTAATCTCCTTTTGGTTTAAATCCTTGAATATTTCTTACCAAATATTTTATTTTCTAGCTAATTATTTTGAACATATCTGGATGGATTATTTGGATGTTTAAGTTCTGTTTCCTTCTCCTTTTTCTCTTGTTCTTTCTATTCTTCTCCTCCTTCTTCTTCCTTCTCATGCTCTTTGTTTATTATCTCCTATAGATCCTCATTTTCTAGTTTCTTTTCTTTTTGGGATAAATTTTCATCTATTATTACATCAATTCTTTCTATTATCTTGCATAGTATTTTATTGTAACATTCATAGCCCTTTCTTCTAGATGAATAATTGAGAAATATTCCTTCATCTACTCTAGAATTAAACTTCCCTAATTTTTATTAATTTATATTGAAGTGTAACTTTCTTCTAAATACTTTAAAATGTTTGACTAATGAAGTTGTACCTTTTCATAATTCATAAGGAGTCTTATTGTTGTTTACTTTGGTTTGATCTCTATTTAGGATGTAAACTATTGTATTAATTGTTTCTCCCCAAAATGTGTATGGAAGGTTTGCTTCATTAAGAATTGTTCTCGCCTTCTCCTGCACAATTATGTTCTTTCTTTGAACAACATCATTATGCTAAGGGTTCCTTGTTATTGAATAATGTCTTCTAATCCCATGTTTTCCACAAAATCCAATGAATTCATTGGAAGTAAACTCTCTACTTCTATCATATCTTAGGCACTTGGTGTTTATACCAATTTCATTCTCAAATAGGACTTTGAAGGGCTTGAACTTTTCAAATGTTTCATGTTTCTCTTTAAGAAAACTAACCCCTTCCATTCTTTTATAATCATCAATTAGTATCATAGAGTATTTCTCACCTCTTAATATTTTTGTTCCTGTAAGCCTATAGAGGTCTACATGAATAAGTTCCAATGGCATTATTGATGAGCACTATTTTGTCTTGAAGTTGATTATGGTTTGCATCCCATACTGACATGACTAGCAAATAACGTCTCTTGTCTTTGAAATATTTGGTGTGTCTCTTAGTGCTTCCTTCTTTTCCATAACCAACTTTCATCCAACTTCCCCCTATAACATTCTTCTTTAACTTCATCTAGGATATATACAATGCTTGAGGTCCTAGGTGCATTCTCCATCACTATTCATAATCCTTATTTCCTCATTTTAAATCCTTTAGAATTAAATATGAGATCATATCCTTGATACATTTGATTAACGCACAAAATATTGTGTTTTGTATCATCAAACTACAAAACAATTTGAGTTTTATTATTTCCATTATCAAGGATAATTGTCCCCTTTCCTATTATTCCATCTAGTGCATTATTTTCAAAAGTGATACTTCCTCCTTTATCTTCCTTTAGAGTGATAAATTTTCTCTTATCTCCTATCACATGTTTTGAACACCTGCTATCAATATAAAATTGACTTCCTTGGTTTTGAGAATATAGAGAAAATCCATGTTCTTCTTGTTTTTCTTGCTTCCTTTTCCAAGCCTTTAGGCAATTTTTTTTTTGAGGCCTTATTGAGCTACTTCTACAATTTTTGCCCATATTTACTTAACCTATAACATTTGATATGATCCAATATAGGAGAAAATTAATTCGATCTTATAATAACAACTTGAAAAGGACTTCTAGATTTGTTGCTTACATAGACATTTATTAAGGTCTTATAATATTTTCTGCATTCGTTTCTCACATAGTCATTTTTTCTATAATATATTGCCTTATGAAAAAATTTATAATAAGAAAATCAATAGCCAAAAAAGTAATTTTGATACTTGGATGTGAAAAGGCCTTGTTGAAGACATAGTTCTTTTGAACCCATTCTAATTGTCTTTGTGAGAAAACTCAGATTGTTGCTGATCCATTAGTCCATTTTTGGTGCTACTTGTATTGTTGATAGGCTCATGTCTGTATTGGTCCTTAACTTCATTTTTAATTCTACCTGTATTTCTGATAGAGATCTCGAGCACAATATCATATATTTTAGTTTCTTCTTTGTATTCCTTTCTTGATGTATTTGTGATTGATTATCCCTTGAAATCCTCATGATTTTATTTATAGACAAAACATGTTTTGATAAATGGAGACATTTGGCCATTGAGAATGTTATCTAATATTTCAATCCTTTTTACAAAATTTAAACTTTTATCCAACTAAGCACTTTCTTTCTCTGGTTCCTTTCTCAAGGAAAATACTTCTACCTCTAGCTTCTCACAATCTCCTTTCTTTTCTCTCATGTGACTTATCAATATTTACTCTATTTTTCTTCCTCTTCGTAACACCCCAACCACCCTTATAGAAAATACTATAGGTAGAAGAAGGTATTATTATCGTCAACCTAACCTCCAAAGTCCCGTCATAGAAATGGGGTCTTAAAATTTCGTAATTTTTCAAATTCCTCAAAACTTAGAATAAACATTTCCATTATGTTTGGATCGTTGAGAACATTCTAACGATATAAAAGTTTAATATAATTGACATCCATATCATAGGATATGGCCATTTGAAGTCAAACCATTAAAAACTTTCCATGTCAACGTAGTGTTACCACGTGGCACCCACATGGACCCCTCATGGTGCCCTATGGAAGCCCTCCACCCTTCAGGGGAGGTCCATGTCATCAAGCCTATCCATGTGGTAGTGCCACATCACCATCCTATGGTCCCTACCAGTCCACCCACTTAGATTTGAAAGTTAATATTTACATTATAACACAATTCGGTCTTATGACCCAATCAACGACCTTCATTCGATAGAAGGACTAATGGTTGTGATTAAAACGAGGACCCCTCATTCCCCTTGTGACATCAAGGGGAGGGGGTCATTTATCATAGTTCCATGTTCGTAGATCAACGACGAACATGCAACTGATCCAAATTGGCGGGAAGAGAGGGAGGTATGCCCATGAGGTATGAATTGAAGGAGGGGGTCCTCATTCAACATTCCGCCCTTCTCAGACTCATCCCACCTCCCATTTCTCTAGTGTGAGGAAAAATTTCCTCTTTAAATTAATTGAGGGTGTTCCATTTCCCCTTCTTCATCCTCGCCCTGGCTCACAAATTCTCTCCACAAACCTTCAAAGGTCCCGAGACCTAATGTGCAAGAGATATGCCATTCATACCAGAGAGATCTTTGTCTCTCACCTCGTCAATTGACTCATTTATTTGATAATTATAATTCTATATATATATATATATTTATATATAATATATATATAAATATTATATTAAACACTTAATCGATAGGAATATCCCTCCTGAGCTTAATTCCAGAATATATGTGTGTGAGTGTGTGATCAACCCAACTCTCTAGGCAGAAGATTTAAAGTTCCACAACCTCTTGATACAGGGTCTCGACACACATGCATGAGTAAACTGAACAATAGGTGAATTGTTGACACGTCCAAGCTTCCAATTACACACACACACACACACACACACTGATAGGCGCAATTACTTTTTAATTTAACAAAAGGGCACAAGCCATTCAAAATATAACCTATTTATATAATACAAGTTGTCCATCACACGTCTAACTAGTGACAACCAAGAATACCCATCTCTCTTACCACAACCATTAACATGCATACATTCCTCATGATAACATATGCATTTATTAACAATACAAGCATATATATAAAGTATTCAAATAATTACACAATGAACATGGATATTATCATTCATCATACGCAATATATTACAATAATGCAACCATTATGGTGAAATCACATTCAAAACAACATAAGTAAGCCAATTATCCTGCATTGCAGATGAACTTGAAATAAGATTGTATTTAAACTCAGAAATAGGCATATAGATTAGCCATTTTTCATCAATCACACAAGAATTAAACGATTCCTAAAAATCATACAAGAAATAACATTTCTCAACATTAGTATAGGCATTTTAATAACAAAGTGTGAATTTACATAAAAATCACATACGCAGGGATCTAAATAAGCACTTATCTTATAATGTAAAGTATGGCAACTAAGATTGGGACTTAAACTCTTCACCCAACCTTATATTTGCTTGCACTACAACATTTCTTGTAGCCAATCACTCCCAAGATAGATTCAGAGCTTGAGGAGTAGTGCTCAAAGAAAATAAACAATGCTTCCAGTTGAAATAGAGAATCCATAGATCATTCCATCTCCACCCACCAGTTGATCAAGGGAATACATATACTCTTCCATCTCCACCTTCATATAATCAAGGGAATCTAAATACTACACCATCTTCATCCCATGGAAAATTTTATGGGCTAATATTCGTAGGTGGGCTAATTTTCCATGATGTTTCCAAAAAAAGATTCATCGATTTCCATTTTTTATAAAAACGATTCACCCAAATTTTAGAATATAAGATTATTTTACCATAAAAATCAAGAACACTATATAGAGAGTAGATATAAAATCATTATAATTTTGAATAATTTTACAAATACATAAATAAACATTTTATAGTTTGCATATTAGGGGCTAGTGAGATTCACTAATGTTTTCAAACTTCAAGATAATTTTCCATCCTTGAAATTTCCCTACTTCATCCTTCAATCTGTTACAAGGAATCCATAAGTTAGACCACCTTCATCCTCTAGCTATTATAGGGAATTTAGAGGTTGTTCCACCTCCACCCTTATAGTAATTCCCTCAGTGGCTCCACCCTAAACCAAGAGTATATATCTCACTGAGAATAATTAGGCACAATTCCTTTAATGGCTCCACCCTAAAACAGGAGTCCAAAGCTCACTAAATTAATTGTTAAGCATACAACCAAGCAAGGAAAGTTTCTTAGGCATTATATAACCTAGAATCCAAATGAATTGGTGCTCCAACCAAAATGAGAATCTATAGAACCCCTACCCTTCACCTGGGAAATTCCCATCTAGCTCTTCCATTTCTCATAACCGTAGATAAATTTCTCCTTGACACTCTTCCAATGATCTTCTCTTCTCTTCCATTGCCCACTATGTGATTTGATGTGCTCCTCTAATTCTTGAGTAGTTTATCACTTATCCTCCAATGCATCCCTATGTCTTTTTATTCTTCCTATTGCATTGATTCTATCCTCTATATGCTACTCTATCGGCATTTCTTCGAGTGCCCCTATTTCTCTAGCCATGTTTTCCAAATCCCCTTTTTGAATCTCCCCCATTGTCTTATCCATCATCGCTGTTTCAATTGTCTCATGGGTGGCATGTGGTTGAGTGTTCTCCACCAATGGCAAGTCTCCTGGCCAATGGATTTTTTGATCCCCACAACTTAGTCAACTATGCCATATTTAATCATTTTGATTTGCATGCACAATCACAATTATAACAGCTGATTGTGTTGTTATTAAGGACTAATCCCTTAATTTTCCCATTCACTTCCTCCCTAAAGTTATGAAATATGTGTCTCCTATCTCAAACTATTTTTTTTATAGAAAATAATCACAATACTTACAACAGGCGGATTTACCAAAAGGGGATGTCATGGACGCCATCCCCTTGGAGGAACATTGTCCTTGGCATTTTATATCCGACCACATTTACAAGCATGCTTTAAATCAAGTATACAACCATTGTGAGATTTATATACACAAATCTGTATAATCATTTACAAAAGTATTTTAAGTTATTCAACCAACAAACAAATATGGATATGTTGCATGCATATGGTCAACCATCTCCCATGTGGCTTCCTCGGGCCCAAAGTGTCTTTGATGCACCTTGAATTGCTCAATTACTTAATTCTAGAGTGGATCTAGCTCTGTTATAGGATGCATAGAGGTTTTAGTTGAAACTCTCCCTTTGGTTCTACCTAGAACGCCAACCAATCAATCACATGATTAACATCCTGTACATACTTCTTGAGTGAAGAAACATGAAAAACATTATGAACTTTTACAGTTGGTGGAAAGACTAGTCTATATGCTACCAGCCCTATCCTTTCAAGTAATTGAAATGACCCACAAAACCATGGTGCCAACTTAACACATGACCCAATTTTTAGAGAACTTCTCTTGGGATGAATCCATAGGTAGACATGCTCTCCTACTTGAAATTCCTTATGTACTCTATGCTAGTTCGCATAGCTCTTCTATCTATCTTGGGCCACCTTTAAATTGTATATGATGGTATCCATTTCTTGCTCCATTTATTTGAGTATATCAGGCTGAACAAGGACCCTATTCACTAGATCACTCCAACTGATAGGAGTATTTCACCTTATCCCATAAAGAGATTTGAATGGACTCATTTTCAAAGAATCCTAGTAACCATTGTTGTAAGAAAACTCAACTAGTGGAAGAATCTCCTCCCACTTCCTTGGGTGGTGAATCAAATAAATTCTAAGCATGTATTCTAGTACCCTATTTATCCTCTCTATTTTTCCATCTGTTTGTGGGTGGTATGATATGATGAATGCCATTTTTGTCCCTATGTCAACAAACCATTCCTTCCAAAATTTAGAATTAAACTTTGCATATTGGACAAAGATAATTTTCTTTGGTACTCTATGAAAGCTCACGATTTCTCTTATGAACACTTGAGCTATATCACTTGTTGTATGAGTGGATTTTAAAGCCACAAAATGAGCCACCTTTCTCAACTTGTGGATCACTACCATGATGGAATTGTTTTTCTCGACTATCCTCGACAAGCCTTTAATAAAATCCATGGAGATCACTTCCTATTTCCATTTCTGAATGGGGATTGGCTAAAGTAAATATGCTAGATTAGATTTCTACATTTAGCCTTTACTTGTTGAAAATTAATGCATTGAGAGATAAAATTAGCCATGTCTTTCTTCATTTTGGGCCAATAATAAGATTTCTTAATGGTTGTTAGCATCTTTTGGTAACATGGGTGACCAAGAGTATGGATTTTTGTGAAACTCATTCAATACGAGCTTCCTTAATTTGTTGCCACAAGAGATGTATATGTGTATTTAAATTGCAACAACACATATTTTGAGAGGGAGAAATCATTATTTCTCTTACCTTCTGGGTCTTGTTGTAACTCTTCTTTTAATTGTTTATATTTAATATCTTGCTTCCCTTTTTTTTAATTCTCTCTTGGTGATCATTCCCTTAGGAACTTATGGCTAAAATATGGCATAATTTCAACCTCCTACATAGTGCATCAACAACTTTATTTTCCTTGTCTTTAATATATTTTATCTCGAAGTCAAATTCACTAATTGTGGCCATCCATCTAGCTTATATGACATTTAGTTTAGGTTGATCAAATAATTACTTCAACCCTCCACAATCAATCATCAAAGTGAGTGTCCTTCGAAGGAGATAATGATGGTAGCCAACTCTAAATCGTAAGTCACGTAATTTTTTCTTTTGCTCTCTTAACTTCCTTAACTCATAGCATACCACTTGGCCATCTTGCATAAAGGGTCCTCCAAGTCCTTCCTTGTAGGTGTCTATGTGCATTACAAAGTCTCTATTTGAGTCTTCTATTATGGGTATAGGTGCATGGTTTAACACATATTTTAGTTGCTCAAGGTTTGCATCACATTCCGCTACCACTCAAATTTGTGCTCTTTCTTTTGCAATGTTGTGATTGGGCAACCAATCTTGGATCAATTTTTAATAAATCTCATGTAGTAACCTTCAAGCCCCATGAATGATCTAACCTTAGCCACATTTCTTGGTGTTGGACATTCCATAATTCCTTTAATATTCTTTGGATCAACTTCCACACCCTCTTTTGAGAAAACATGTCCCAAATATTGCATCTGAGACTGAAAGAAATCACACTTGCTAAGCTTCACATAAAACTTGTTCTCTCTTAACAATTATAATATTGTAGCTAAGTGATCCGCATGAGCACCCTTGGTTTTTAGTAAACCAATATGTCATCAACAATCACCAACATGAACTTGTCCAAGTAGGTACTCAATACATTGTCCATTAGGCACATGAAAGTAGCTGGTCCATTAGTAAGCCCAAAGGGAACTAACACAAATTCATAATTCCTATACCTTTTCCTAAAATCTATCTTATAAATATCCTCATCCTGAATGTGTTCCTAGTGATACCCAGATCTCAAATCAATCTTTGAAAAAAATTATTCTCCTCACAATTGATCAAACATATCATCAATTTGTGACAAAGGGTATCTATTCTAGATGATGACTTTGTTCAGTTTCCTGTAGTCTACACACAACTTAATTGTTCCATCCTCCCTTTTCAAAAATGAGACCAATGCTCCCCATGGTGGTACACTTATCCTAATATAGCCTTTGTCTAACATTTCTTTGAGTTATAGTTTCAACTCTATCAATTCCAAAGTTCTCACTGCTCATCCTATATGGATCTTTGTATTTTGGTGTTGTCCATTTTAAAGTTTCAATAGAAAAATATACTTCTCTGTGTGGAGTAAAACCAAGGATCTCTTCTAAAAATACATCTTGAATTTTTTTCAAGATTGGGTGTTCAAATAAACTTATATTAACAATCTTAGCATTGTTGTTAATTTGAAAAACAAACTTCTTGCATCCTTTTTGGAAACTCCTTTTGGATTTCATTTCTATAATCAACCTCATTGATGTGGTTTTTATTTTCCGTTGAAACACCCTTATTTTCCCAATCTCATTAAGGAATTCAATTCATTTTCTATAAAAATCAACCTTGGTTCAGTGAAGGGCCAACCAATCCATCCACAGTAATGCATCATATGCGCCTAATGGTAGTAAATTAAAATTAGCAATTGTAGGAATTCCACTCATCACAAAGGAATAAGATTTAACCAAGTATTCCACTCTCTTTTTTTTTCCCATGGCTAACTGAATAGCCATGTATCCTTGTGTGATTCCTTGGCCATAATTGCACTATTCAATAACTGTTGGGTTAATGTAGCTAAAATTTGACTCAATAAAAACAAAAATAAATGAATTCTTATTACAAATCATACCTTCCATTTCAATAATGGATGCGTAGTGGTTAGATTGTTTGTTGTCCACAACAACGTAAATTTTTGGCATGTTCTAAGTCATGTTTCAGACTATATTAGCTTCTTGGGCACTATACACTCTTGGCCCATATCTCCTTCACTACGAGAAATACCTCTTTAGATGATTCTAAACACAAATCCAACATTTTTGAGGATCTCCCCAAATGCCCCTACTTTGCTTTCCCATGGGCTAGGTAACACAATCTTTGTTGGATGCTTTGAATCAACTCTGCTCAGGTCCGCTTTGGTTGATCAAGGTTGCATTCACCCCTTTTCTTATAGCTTGTGATTTCCACCTTTTGTGCCCCTTGCCTTTGAACTTCAAAGTACCTTTTGATTTCCATTCGACACCATGCTCTAGTTTTTGTTTAGATTTCTCATAACAAACTTTAAATTTCCAAATCACATATTCTAGAATTTTGGGTTCATCAAACTTAAATAAGTCACTGAATTTTGTTGGAAGTCCATGAATATCTCTCTGGAAATTCTCCTTTTCCTTCTTGACTTAGGGAACATATCTTAGCAACTTTAGGAATTTAGTGGTGTATTCTTCATCTGGCATTTTCTCCATCTTGAGTTCATAGAAATCCTTGCATTTGTTTTTAAAGTACCTCTTAGATAGGTAATTTCCCCCTGAAATATTTCTCAAACTCCTTCCAGGACAACTCTTCCTCATATCATTTAAATTTTTTAGATCCTCCCACTAGATATTGACCTTGCCCTTCAAGGTGAAGGTAGTCACCTTTTCTTTCATGTTTCCAAAGTAGTTGTAGACTTTGAAGAACTTCTTCATCCCAAGAAACCATGCCTCAACATACTCTGCCTTCTTTACCTCACTGTCAAATGTATATGGTTTGGCCTTCTTGAACGCCTATAGAATATGCTCATTTTCTCTCCTTCTCCTATGATGATGTCTCCTATTAGTGGCATTAGTTTGCTTCCCATGGGCGATTGTCCTTCTCTCTAGATTACTTAATGGGGTACCTATCCTTACTGTGTCTTCACTTGATAACAAATGTATTCTTTTGGACCTATTTCCACCTACTCTATCAATCCTTTCTTATTTTCTTCCTTGCCCTAGTGAGCATTTCTTGACCCTATGGCTAGCCCTCAACTGATGCTACTTTTGTTTTTGTAAGTTTGAGAAAATTTACAGTATAATTACATTCGCTTCAACTAGATTCTCCTATGCCCTCACAAGCTTCTCATTTTCAACTTTGTAACTCCTTATCTCAACCCTCAGTCTCCTCAATGTATCCATTCAATTAGGAGAGCTTGCCTCTCCTCTCTTCTCAACTGATTCCTCTTCATGTCCATGTTGTGATCTGTCAATGCTATACTGAGCCATTATGTTTCTCATACCTATTTTACTCTTTTTCTATTCCTTGCTACTCTCTTATGTGTTTTCATACACACTCCTATCTATTAGACAAATAAATCATAATTACATTATATAATTTACCACCTAGGATTGTTATTATGATTCTATTGGTGCAAGGATAGCTGAAACATCACACATCAAATTAGCATGTGCACAACAACAACAATTCATATCGAGGTCAATGCACACATACTATATGCATATATCACAACCAAGTATCTCAAGCACATGCCTATAAATATCTGATATATCAATTTCACAAGTTAGTTTCCATGTCAAAATAAAACATCAATATATAATCCATGCTTCAGTATCAAAATAACATATACTAAAAATCATAGTTAAATACTCTAAAAATTATTTACTCCCTTGGTATCCTATACCAAGACCTTGACCTTGCTTCTAGACCATTTTGTAACACCCCCATCCACCTTTATAGAACACGCTATAGGTAGAACATATATTATTATCAATGACCTAATCTCCAAACTTCTGTCATGGAAATGGGGTCTTAAAATTTTATCATTTTTCAAACTCCTCGACGCTTAAAATAAACATAGCATTTAACTCATCGAGAGTGTTCTGATATATAAAAATTTACGAAAACAAACATCTGGATCATAAGATATGGCCATTTGAAGTCAAGCCATTGAACTCTTTCCATGTGTTGAGTTGTTCAACAACCCCATTTTTTTATTATAAATTTCCTATGACATTTATTATATAAAATAGGGATCATTTTAAATTTTAAAACACAAAAAATAAAAGATATTTTTTCTTTAATAAAACATTTTTAATTTTTATGAAAAACATAATAAAACATGCTTTTATTTTTTAAACAAGAAGAAAACATTTAATTTTATCTAAATTCATAGCCCTGAGATCAAAATCATACTTAGGCATGATAAGTCTTAAGTATTTAAACTATCGCTTAATCGAATCAAATAAATCAAAGTTTTTTTTTAAATATCCAAATTAAACCCCAAATAAAATTGTCCCCACATCACAAAAGTGCATAGCACAAAGTTAATGAGCCGCCACCTTAGCAAAATACAATTGAGATATATAAGCTCAAACCTGATGGGAAAATTAAGTGCCATCATTAAAATGCCTCACTTGACGAGACCTCTCTCCCTTGGTCGATCAATGGCATTCATTTTGCAAAAGGACTGGCAGAAGGACCAATGGTTGAGATTAAAACAAGGACCCTCCTCCCCTGCAAGACATCATTTTGGGGGGGGGGTTCTTCTGTCGTGGTTCAATTCTTGGTTCCATGTCGCTAGATCAACAAACAACATTCAATTGAGCTAAATTGATATGAATATAGGGAAGTACCCCAATGAGGTACGAAGGGAAAGGGGGGTCCTCATTCATTGTTCTTCCCCTCCTTGAACCATGCCACGTACCACTGCTGCTAGGAAAGATGGACATGTCCCCATTAACTAACGAAAGGGTTTTTATTTGGGCCCTTGTCATCCTCACCCTTGGCTTGTGGTGCTCTCTCCACATACCTTCCGAGGTCCCGAGACCCCGAGGATGGATGGGGATAATGCCATTTCATGCGAGAGAGATATCCTTCTCTCGACTTGTCAACTTTTCTCATTATATACATATACACAAATATAAATATATTATATATATATATATTTCTCCCAACATACTTTCTCATTGTGTGCAATAGATTTTGTCGCCCTTCTCCTCCCCTGCCTATTAAACACACACACACACACACACAGCACTTCCACACACACATACACACACACACATATCCCTGTGACACCTAGTCGATAGGACTATCCCTCCCTAGCTTAATTCTTGAACGCGCGTGCACATGCACACACACATATTGATAGACTCAATTCCTTTTTAATTTAACACAACAAAATAGTTCATTCACAACATGCCCTACTTATATAATACAAGTTGTCCATCATAGGTCTAGCTAGTGGCAGCTGAGAATACCCATCTCTCTTACCACAAACATGAACAAACATACATTCCTCATGATAACATATGCATTTTATTAAAAATACAAGAATATATATTCATCATATTACACGATGAACATGAATATTCTCATTCATCATACATGCTATATCATAACAAAAAAACCATTCTAGTGAAATCACATTCAAAACAACATAATTAAGCCACTTATCCTGCATTGAAGATGAGCCTAACACTAGACTTTATTTAAACTCAGAAATATGCACAAAGATTAGCTATTCTTCATCAATCACATAGGAATTGAACCATTCCTCTGAATTCATACACGAAATAACATTACACAACATTAGTATAGGAATTTTAATAGCACAATGATCATTTACATAAAAATCACAGACACAAATATCTAAATAAGCACTTACCTTATGATGTAAAATATGACAATTGAGATTGGGACTCCAACTTTCAACCCAAGCCAAATTCAAAGCTTGGGGAGGAGTGCTCAAAGGAAATACCAATGCTGTCAACTGGAATAGGTAATATATAGATCATTCTATCTCCATCCACCAACTAATCAAGGGAATCCAAAGACTATCTCCACCCTTAAACTAATTAAGGAAATCCAGAGACTATGCCTTCTCCACTCTCTAATATCTTATAAGTAACCCAAAAGTTGTACCAATTCCACCCTACAACTATTATAGGGTATCTAGAGATTGTTCCACCTGCACCCTAAACCAAGAGTCCGTAGCTCACTGAGAATAACTAGGCATAATTCCTTCAGTGGCTCCACCCTAAAATTAGAGTCCATATCTCAATAAATTAATTGTTAAGCCTACAACCAAGAAAGGAAGATATCCTTGGAACTCACAAACCATGAATCCAAAGGAAAAAAGGCTCCACTGAAACTATGAATCTTGATAAACCCTGCTCTTCACTTGAGGAATGACTAACTAGGTCTTCTAGTGCTCATAACCAGAAATGAATTGCTCCTAGCCATTGTGCCAACTATCTTTTCATCTCTTCCACTGTCCATTCTTTGGTGTAATGTGCTCCTCTAATTCTTGAGTATTTTGTCACTTATCCTCCAATGCCTCCCTATGTTTTTTTTTATTCCTCTTGCATTGATTATATCCCCACTATGTTTCTCTTCCTACATTTCTTTGAGTGCCCCTATTTCTCCAATCATGTTGTTCGAATCCCCTTTGAGAATATCCCCCATCGTATTCTACATCATCACTATTTCAACTGTCTTGTGGGTGGCGTGTATTCGTTCGTTGTCCACCAATGGCGGGTCTCTTGACCAATTGTTCTCTTGGTCCCCATAACTCAACCAACTCTGCCATATTTAATAAATTTGATTTTCATTTACAATCACAATCATACCAACTATTTATGTTGTTGTTAAGGACCAATCCTCCTCTAAATTTTCCAAGCACCTCCTACCCAAAGCTCTGAAATTTGTTTCCCCTATCTCAGGTTATTTAGTTACAACAAATAATTAAAATATTTATAGTACAGGGATTTATCAACAGGGGCTATCACACTCTTCTAGTTGTGTCTTTAGGAGGAAGATTGTTGCTTTAGTAGATTCACATTTTTCTTTTCAAATTTATAAAATAGTACCTTCTACTTTGATCCTATCTATTTCTTCTAAGGCACCAAGAAGTTCCGCTTCAAGATTTAATTCCCCCTCATCATCTTCTTCTGATGAACATATTTTCTCTTTCTGTTAGCATTTTTAGCATCCATGTCCATGAATCATAATTCTTCTTTGTCATTATCAAATGCATGTCGATCACTCTCTTTTTATTGGATATTATCTTCTTCGGAATAAAATATTTTCTTCTTGAGAGATATTCTCTTTTTTTGTTTATGATATTTTCTTCTATTTTTATGTTTTGTTTCATCATCTGTATCCTCCAATTTTGCATATAGACATTTAGGAGAAAAATGAAATATTATACCAAAACTAAAAAAATGAATGGTATCTTACGTTTGTATTTGCTAGATCCTCTTTTAATCTTTCTCACAAATTGAGCTTCTTTTTCATTTGATTCTTAGACAGAATAATCATGGTCCTTGTGTCATGTTGTTTTATTTGATGCTTTCAAGGATTCTTCCTTTAATTTTGACTTCTCTTTTATTTTCTCATTTCATATGAAATTTGGATTCTATGTAGATAAAGCATCTTGATATTTTATAAATATTTCATTTATTTAATGGAATAGATCTCAACACCTTTTGAACAATTGTTGATTCCTTAATATTTTCATCAAGTTTTCTAATAATATTAACAGTCTCATTTACATGAAGGAACTATTTTACAATATATTCTTCTTCATTCATATTAAAACTCTAAAATTGTATTATATGGGTTTGTATCTTTTCCTTTTCTACATTTTCATCTCCTTCATGGATGCTCTGAAGCTTGTACCAAATGTCTTTTGCATACCCACATTGCATTACCTTGACAAAATATAATTATGCAAGGCCACATAAAATGGCATTCATTTCTTCTACATTAAATAAAAAAACCTTTTTACCATCTCGATCAGTTGGAGGATTTGTTGGAACTTCATAACCATCCATAATAGATACCCATATTTCAATAGTAATAGACTTCTTCTAGAAAGCATAATTTGTTCCATCAAATAGTAGGAATCTGTTTGAGAAAGAGCCACCTTGATTGACCATTATCCCTTTTAGATAGTCCTTCAAGTGTTTAGGTTATTCTCGAAGGAATTGGAACTAATACCAATTATTAGATTCAAAATTATACTAATGTGGGGGGGTTGTGAATCAATATAAGACAAATTTTACTTATTTAAACATCCAATCACCATAAAGCATGAAACACAAGATATATGTGGAAACCCTTTCAAGAGAAAACCACAAAACTTCTTTAAATGATGGTTTTTTGTAGGCACCAACCTACTATAACCATAATTTGTAGGAACCAACTTATACAATGTTGAAGAATGTAACTAGTGTTGGTCTTCATAATTGTATTTGTCAAAAGAAAGAAAAAGAAATTTATTTATTAGCATGGGTTTCATGCTTTATTATTTTATTTTTAGGTCAAATCCTTCGTTGTAGGCTTCTAGGGTTTATGTCGAGAATCCTTTTCCTTTTCATCATGTAATAGACCCTTCTTGGGCTTTATCTATCAAGAAATAAAATCATTGTAATGTAAAATGACTCAAATAGGCCTCCTCCACCAATTCGGCCTCAAAGAAGAGAAGTTAGCCTCATTAAGGACAAGTCAGACTCAACATGAGCCTCAAACCACTATATATATGTATAAACTTGACCTCATTGGGAACATAGGACACACAAGTTCGATTTGCAGTTGCAGGAGGAGAAAAAGAAGAGAAAATACCTAAGAATAAGGAGGAAATCCCAACGAAGAAGAAGGTAACCTTTTTCAAGAAAAAGGAAGCCGAATTTTCTCTTTCTACTGCCACATGTGTAAAGTTTCTAGGTTAGAGGAGGACCAAAAAATTCAAAATTGTAGGAAGGTCGAAAATCTAGAAGTTGGAGGGAAGAAATTTTGTGTAGCAATTGGATTGAATCTAGTTGACGTGAAGAGACTACTAAAGTTTTCATAATCATATTGGAAGGATGATTGGTGGAGTGAGGAAGCTCTTTTGGTCTAGTTAAATTTCTTGGCTCTTAATTTCATTTGAATCTATTAGTGGAAGAGTTTGACTGGGTTTTCCCTTGCATAGGGGTTTTAGCCCTCACTGAGTGCCTACTTCTGGTGTCATTGATATTCATTCTCTTGATTTGATGATTGCTTGATGAGAAGAAGATACATAAGAACACAAATAAATCTAATAGAAATATAAGAATATCACAAGTAATTGTCAACATAAGAAATTTTTTCTACCTTTTTTATTTTCTAACATGGTTTTAGAGCTAAGGTGAAAGAAGAGGAAAAAGGAAGCTTGAATATCTATTGAATAAAGGGTGAACATAAGGTTTCAAAGTAGACCATAAGAAGAAGGACTATTATGGCAACATCAATGAACACATAAGACAAATTAGAAGGAGCCACCAACTGTAGAGCATGGAAAAAGAAGATATATCTCATCCTTGCAAAACACAAAGTATTGGAGTTTTACTAGGGAAAGTCAAGGAAACTTAAGATGATGCAAGAAAGGAAAAGTATAAGGAAACAAACATATTGGACATGCATCTAACTGTAAATGGAGTGAACGATAACTTAATTCCCTACATATCCAATATAGATACTGCAAAAGGGATTTATGAGGCTCTTTCCAAACTATTCACCATCAATAACATTAGAAAAATGGCTAGTCTCAAGAATGAACTAAGAACAATAAATATGACAAAAGTATGATACTATATATTCCAATATTGTAAGAGCTCCAAGCTATTGATGAAGTCATACCAGATAAATAACTTGTGATTGTTGCACTACTATGTCTACCAAAATCTTGGAGTGCCTTTGTAGTTGGAAATAACACCATATTTTGAAGAAATTTGGAATGCATGCATTCAAGATGAACCTAACATCTCATTAGCAAACTA
>APFE031051487.1:818-99046 GCA_000404065.3 Pinus taeda | reverse complement strand
ATAATCCAGTCAGGTCGTCTTGCCACCTGTCATTTGCATTTTACTCATGTCATAAGAGTGCATATCAAGTAGATACCAAATGTAATAGAACAATGTGCATTATACCTTCCCCATGAGATGTCTCAACCTTCCCTCAATGGAAGAGTAGCTCTCGGCTAACATACAGTTCCTTCCAACCTGTAATTTAGTTCTCATCCACGCATATATATATATATCCACAAAATAATATAGCCACATGATTTTAAACATCATGTTTATTATGCCCAATGTCCATGTGCTAAGTTTGTTGTTCATATCACAATTTCACGAATAATTCATGTAAATAAATCATATCCACTTGTTAGTATCAGTATCTTTATCTGCTAGCTTATTTACGTAAGCCCAACTATTTTAAAAATAGGAGTAGAATTCATAACAGAGCAATCCATGACCAACAGAGTTATCAGAGCAGTAAGAATTACACTTATATATATCGCATATCAAACAGAGTATTTCTGAGTAGAGGAGTCACATGTTTATATCGTGTACGAAACAGAGTGTTTCAGATTAGAGGAGTCACATGTTAGCCGGTGGAACAATAAGGTAAGAGGGGCATAAAAGGGAGTGCAGCGGTCATAATACACAGGAACAGTGGCGCTTCATGCACAGAAATAAAAAACATTTCTTCATATTAAAGAGAACTCTGTTTCTCGTCTTGATTTTCTCAGTTTGATAAAGATTTTAGGCTTTACCACATTGGGCTATATACGATCCAAAACAATTCTGATAAGTTATGCATCAGCTAATCCATCACCGCGTGAGTCATACATGTGGTCCATATATCAACCATCTTATCAGCAATGTCAAATTCAACAACAAAGTCATATAAGTAGTTTTATGTGTCATGCCAGATGCCTCAACATTTCTCAATTAAATAACATGGAAATAGAATCTTGACATAGGTGGTTATCTACGTTAAAATGGGCATCATAAACTCTCATGTGATATCCTTGTGGAACCCCTCAATAATAATTAGAGTTGAAACAGACTCAACTGTCCGTCATGGAAAATAGTATTTGAACCTGGATATGCTATAAGGTGGCACCAAACCAAAATAATGGCAAGCAATGGATTAATGTACTTATCAATTCCACTAGAAGGTGCTAGTATAAGTTTTATGCATATAATTTCTTTAAAACCTTAGTGAGTAAGAGTCCCACTTGCCCAGTTTGATGGTTTTTCATCTCCCAAACCCCTTTAGTTAATCCCGCAATGAAAGACGCCAAACTTCAAGAAATTGTTTCTACCTGTCATAAAACTGTGACTTTCCAACAATATGGCACGATTGGGTGGATCTTTGGAGGAGTTTCAATCATTTGCGAGCTGAGGAAAGCTTGCTTGCAAGCATCAATACGTTTTCTCTTCTTTTGGATCACTGGGAGGGCATAAACTATGAGGCATAAGCATTGTTTTCTTTTAAAGAAGGACCATTGTCCTCCCCCTCAGAAATAGTAGCATAATGAAGCGTTTTTTTTTGGCATTCTTGGCTTAGTGTTTTATCTTTTCATGGCCAACAATGGTGTCTTATCCACATGAGCAATCCTTTCAAACATTGATAAGAAAAGAATACAATGCAAGATAGAAATAAGAATTAACATAAAATATTCCTTGAAAGAGTTTGATTCGGTTATGTCCCTGTCTCTACAACCAACATCAACAACTATTGATAAAAATAGCTAGCATTTATCAACTCAATCATAAAATCAATCAGGTTTTGAATCTCTGTCAGGTTGAGATTTAGGATGGGTCTTCTTAAGCTTAGTTCTGCGCTCAACAAAGTGAATTTCAAGTAGGCTTTGAAAACCTCTACTCTGGCACATCAATTAATATCTATCTTACTTAGGTAAGGAGCATCAACAGAGAACTCTATGGAGGAGGCTTCTTGATATCCAAGTTGCATTCATGGAGGAGAGAAGAAGCTCTAGCATACCAACTAATTTCAACAACTTGGCTAGCAAGCTACATAGGTATTGGAAAGCTAGGTAAGGACTCTTTTACAGCCTCACTTGTATCCAACCATGGATCAAACCTTCTGCAACATGGTCACAATATAGAAAATCGCAGAGATAAGAATGGAGCACGCTTGCTTTTTGTGAACAAACTAACTCTCCTTCAGCTGTAAGAATTTGCTTCACTCAGCATTGTTAACTTGTTTTGTAGGTCACTGCTCTTGCAAATGCCCAGAGCAGTTGGGTTGTAAATGTAGTCATTTTAGGGTTTATTATTGACTTCCTTCTTTTCCCTGTTAGTATTATACCTTGACATCTTTTGGAGAAAAAATCACGAGAAATGTCGAAGCATCCCAAAAGCTTTGGGGCTATACCTTGATAGAAGCTTCTAAACCAAAAGGTGATTGGTCTTGATTGTTAGGCCTTTGAACTACTTCTTGATGTTGTTCCTAAGTCCTCTAGTAATCTTTTGCATAGCATGTTTTGATCTTTGATCCTGAAACTTCAAGGGATCAATGATGGTTTGACCAAGCCAACAAGATACAGACTCAAAAGATACAGGGGTAGGATAATACAAGACCTCACATGGTTTTAACATCGCTTTTGACTTGTGACCTTGGGCTTAAAATGGTGCTGATAAATAATGCAAAGTGTTCATATATGCCCCTACTAACATGAGGGGTAATGGGACTACATGTTTTAGATTAGGTGTGTGATTGGATCTAAAAGGATAGACAATAAAGAAAAGGAAAAACACAAAACAAATATTTCTCACAAGATTTTAGCCCCACCAAATAGAAAATCCTTGAGATCTTGAAAAAAGATAAAAAGAAAATCAATACTCCTAAACAAGATATTTATATTCTTCCAAATATAAACGAGCAAGCCATCCAGGAAAATGCAAAAAGATGGAATATAAATCCCATAAGATTTGACAGCTAATTTAATGTTTGTTTGATCCACCCTTGATGCATGGAGATATGGAAAGTTAGATTTGAAGTCCAAGAGCAAGTCATTAATTAAGCACAAAAGAATAAGCATAAGATTTAATTGAAAGACAACCCACAATGTCAAAGAAGTTGAAGTGCTAGGAATGGTAAGCAACAATTGTGTACATTATGGATACTCATATTTATGAATGGTCCTATGGATTAGGTTGTCTTTGATATTGCACCTACTTCTGCTCTCATTGGCCGCATATGTTATCAATGAAAAAACCTACGACTCATGTAGTCGTTTGGACATTGCACTATTTCATGCATGGGACCTTGGGAGTAGTCCAAGCAGTCTCATTGAGGACCATTATATTGGTGATGTGAACAATCCTTGGAGCAATCCAACTTGTCATTTGATATGCACTAATATGTACACATGGTGGCTACACATGATGTATAAGAAGATCGTAGAAGTAATCCAGATTGACTCCTTCCCCAAAAGTGAATTCGATTGAGCTTATGGCTCTTGGCAAGACCTAAGCGTTCATGGGAATGAATGAGTTTGAATCCACCATTTTCTTATGACATTGTTAACTATGTTTGTTTTTAAAATAAAGCTATGATCCCATGTTATATTGGCCTTGTTTAATGAATTATATGGAATCTTAAAAACACCTATCAAAAAAAGTAAAAAATATAAAAAAATAAAAAGACCTTGAATGATTTAGAATCCTTTCTATAATCTCTTGATCTCATGTGTAAGTTGAATGGGTTGGTCCCCCAGAAAGAATATCTTGTAGAATTCCTGAGTAGGAATCCAACTCTCTCTCTTTTAGCATGTTGACCTTCATCTTTTACTTTTGTTGATTTCCTCCCAAGCCTCCACTGGCCCCATGAACTTACGAGTCATGACAATAATGCTCTATTGTGTTCGACAAAGACACAATGTTCCTAATGACTTTTGATCTCTTATTTAAATTTTGGACTCTGGTTCCTTGGTCTTGTGGATTTTTACTTTGACCTCCATGGTAAGAAATCTCTATGCTTCTCAATGATTAAAATATTATTGAAGAATTATTGAGGATTGTCTTGGATTGTTGACTGGTTGCATGATGTGCGAAAAATCTAACTCCCTATCAATATAGAGTTCCCATAGTGCACTAAGTGTAATATATTGACTTCTGGGTGAATGTTCCAAGGAGGATGTTCCATATTGGATTAGAGGAATGTTCACACATTTAGGGGTGGAAGGCAAACATGTTCAATATTTTGTATGAAAAATTGAGTCATGATGTATAATTGGGTTATGCTTATAGTTTTCTTTGCTATGCAACCATATTGCAATGACCAAGGAAAGGACTGGGCCTTCCCTCAAGGATGCTCACCACCACACACCTCTAGCAGAGAGCAACAAGTAAATTGTTGATAACGGTGGTCTATGGCTGACAGAAAGGCTTCTACTTACAAATGTTTATGTTGAGACTATTCAGTTTCAACACAGGAATCAGGTCAAAACATTTAAAGATTACAGTCATCACTTCCCCAACCATGGAAGTGAGAGATTTAGTAAATGAGTAGCTGGTAACTCAAAAATATTTGGATGAGAAACTGACTTATGGTCTCTGGACTATTAAAATAAATTAAACTTCGACTCAAAATTTAGTAGCTTCAGAAGTAGAGATGGGCACGGTAAGTAGTAGAAAGCCAGCCGATGGATCTCTCACACCAGCTCAAAATTCAGTTTCTTCACTGTGTCATAAAGGGAATCACTTCGAGGTTCCAGAGATTATGACAAAGGATTCATGTGAAATGAGGATGGATGAGGCTGGTGTTGATCAACCAAAAAGAAGGCGCGTAGATGTTTCGAATACAGTGTGCATGAATGATCTGCTAGAAAAGTTGAAAAAAAATCAGATGAAATGGCTGTGGATGTGCTTGAAAAAAATTCTCATCTCATTCTTGGGCATTCCTTACCAGACAGTTGATGAGACAGCAGGACACTATATTCTTCCCATTGTTTTGGATGATTCTGCGGAAACAAGAAGAAACTTGGCTCTCCAAATAGCAAATGCATTCCAAGTAGCCGGGCACGAGATGTTTTCACCACTCAAGCATGCACCAGAGGTTTTAGAAGCAGATGAAGTTATGTCTGCAACTGCAGTGGTTCTTTGTATCTATATCTTGTCGCGTCACCCAAAATTGCGAGAAATGCTTTTCATTTGGTCTAATAATGGTTTAGCGGTTGGTCCTAGGTTACTATGCTATGCCTCTAGACTTGCCAACGAGCTGGAGCAGATATCAGGGCCCATAAGTACTATTGATTACCTTTCCTCGAGTCAAAATTTAAAAGGTGAAATGGCTTGTTTTAATGATCTTGATGTTATATTCGCTGATGCGATGGAAGAAGAGGGTTGGTCAAGACAGAAAGACATGGATGAAACCGTTGGCCAAAAGCATAGAATACAAAAACTGTCTCCACTGAAATGGCATGCTGAAAAGTACTCTATTTTTGGTATTGCAAGAGAGCACTCATCAAGAGGTAGTCAACATTTAGAAAACATGGGTGTGAAACAATTATCCCTTTTGGTGGAGGATGCTTTTGCAGCGTACAAAGAGTTTCTTATGTGCACTCATTTCACTACACCTCCGCCTCAGATACTAGATTCACACCAAAGCAAGATGCTATTGGTAGAAAGATCAGATGGGTGTTAAGCAAAAAGTGTGTTGAATGGTGATCGAGATGCGTTTACAGCACTTTTGAAAGATTTGAGAATATGTTGTTTGTGGAATGTTAGCAGGTTGCTTCAGGTGTTTCGAAGCATTTTTGTTACCTATCAGATTTATCCACTGGAAGAGAAGACGTCATTAAATTGCTTGTGTGTTTTGGTCCCTTCAGAACTTTGAAATTTGAGATCAAGCTAGGTCTGAAGGAGTTTTCCGTTTTTGGAGAGGATCCTCAAAATCTTTGTAGTTTAGTTAAAAACTCTCTTGACTGGGATTTTTTTTTCAGAGCAAAAGATTTTCTGGGAATGGCCAAGAAAATCACTGATTTACTCCAATGGTTGTACCTTTATGTTTGGACAATTATTAGAGTCTCCAGAGAGCTGCAATAGGGTAGCACTCTTCACATTAACTCAACTTTGTGGTCTTCTGGCAAGAAGGTTTATTACCTTTGTGGATGAACTCTACAACCACTATTGTTGCCTTCTATGAATTGCAGCTTCATCTATTAATGATCTATTTCTGGGAGCAGATGAAGGAACACTATAATCTTGGAGAACTTTTAGTTTTCAGAGACATCACACATTTAGAAGCTTTGTTCAACATGAAGATGCATGGTAGCCAGCACATATTTCAAGAGCCCTCTTTTTTTGAGAGATTTAAGGATTTAAGGATGTCAAAGGGTCACTAGTCCAAGACGAGGACTCCCAATTTTCTTTGATGTGATCCTCCCTCATTTATGGATTTTTAAATTGCCAGGCATATTTTATTATTATTAATTGGAGCAGAAAGTATATCTAAGTCTACTTTTGTCTCTTTCTGGGAAAATTAGTTGAGGAGATTGAGGAGTGATATATTTAATTGCTTTACCTTGGTTCAAATTGTGGATATGGAAGTCAACATGAAGAAGCATAGCAGTCAGCACAAGCTCAGAAAGAAAGCTTGCTCAAATAGCAATTAATGCCACCATAGTGTGCATCTTGTCTTTCAAGAAGCTGTGGATATTTACACAAGATGCCACATGTTTTTGTGTCCATGAAACCATATGAACAATCCGCTTAGATTAACTTAATTCAAACAACTGTTTAAGGTGAAGTCATTGTAGGGTGTAATGACATTGGAAATTTTTGTTTTTCCCTTTCTTCCTGCAAATCTTACTGAATGAAGGCAATAGAATTCAACAAATCGGACATAGATAATAGAAGATGTAGTTCCATGCAACCACACAAAGGGCTACAGAGTATATACTTATCGGATAATCTAGAAGCCAAGCTCAAACCGTGTTCTACTTGAATCTTTTGACAGTTGCAGACATGGTCATCAGGCAGTCCGTCTAGATTCCTTGTCGTTCATAATATATATCATTCACATAGTAACTGTGTATATCTAACCTACTTTTTCCTGGATTATAGACAGTGGAAACCTAATGAAATTTGAAAGGAGAGGTTTGTTTTTGAGACCCTGAAAATAGTGGTAAAGTGAGCAATTGAAAGGAAGGTCTGGTGTTGAGTCCAAGAAGGGTAGTTCACAGGAAACCTCAGACAAGGTTGAGGAAATTGGTACAAATATTACTCACTTACCTACTGGTTCTACTTCTGGACCAGATGGAATATAACTGCAATATTACAGAGCGATGGATATTGCAATAGGTACACCATTTTGATGTGTATAGTACTTATCAGTCCAAATAGGCCTTGATTGCATATAGAAACTGAGACCTTTACAATGCACAAGGGCCCAGAGCTACAATGCCCAAAGGATTTTAAAACCCTCAATATCTGCAGAGATGTTTGCCAGCCACCAAAACTCATCAAGAAATATTTGTTCTATCTTATCTTATCTACTACAACTAACAAGAAACTTTATTCTATCCTATGAACCCAGTGTTATTTATGTATTTCAGCAGCAAAGAAGTGAAAAAAGAAAGTGTTATCTTCTACATAAATTGTTACACTTTTTGCCAATAAGTCAATACTAAAGGTTATATTTTCAAGTGACGAGGACAGCCATTGTAAATTTGAGCATGGTGGGAGGTTCTGCCCAATTAAGAACGTCACCCCAGTGGATAGTCTAACTATAGAAAACATACATTCCCATCCAAAGACCATAAGTACACAAATCCAAAAGAACACTTGACACCAGCACAGACAACAGCCACTGGAGTCCTTCCAAGCTCAGTCAAATCAGAGGAAATATCCATTGAAATCTCTCCATGTCAATGAACTCCTCCAATACCTCCAGTAACAAAGACAGGAATTCCAACCTTGGCAGCAAAAAAAAACATGGTTGCAGAAACTGTGGTAGCACCATTTCCTCCTATCGCAACAACATATGCTATGTCTCTTCGTGAGGTTTTCAAAGCTTTATGACCCAATTTAGCAATCTCCTCTAATTCCGCCATGGTCAAACCTATATTCCACCATGGTCAAACCTATATCCGAGTCCTCTAAGTAGAAAGACAGTTTGGACTGTAAGAAAAGTACACCTATGTGAGCTCATACTGCAAAATTCGAATGCTTCATCCATGTAGACGTGAACGTAAGAACATAGGCAGACCATTACAAGTGTCAATGTTGTCAATTTAATGATAGTGAAGACCCAGCCCCCCCTAACTTCTGATTCTGATAATTGTAGATTGTTAATGAGAATGGCTATCATGGGAGGATTGAGGGGACTTACAGGCAAATGCAAAGACCACATATACAGAAACCAATAAGACAATTATTATAATTAAAATACACTTGGATTTGAGATAGAAAGGGAAAATTCAGGTAAAGCATGAATGTGAATCATTAAGGGCATGAATGTGAATCATTAAGAACCCTAATGGCAAGTCTATCAATTTTGCAGGTAGTTAGACTTGACAAAGCTATTATGGATGAACTGAAGTCGAAGGATGGCAACATATCCACTGACAATAAAGACTCGGCAGTGAATAAGGAAAGAAACAACACGCCCTCGACCAAACAATCTAGAGACAGAGACAGTACAGATATTTCTGTTAAGGAAAGGGATGGGTCCACAAAAGTTCACTCCCAAGATGGAGACACGGATACACAGAAATGTAAAGATGATGTTAAAATTACAAATCCAGTGGCTGATGAAAAGAGAAACCAATCAATCTCAGAGAAAATATCAACACTCAAAGATGATAATGAAATAGATTCTTCCAAAAGTAAAAAGACATAGATATCAATGCTATGACTGTTGATGGGTTACGGCAGGAACTTTCTACTCGTGAACTTTCAACTTCTGGAACTAAGAAGGTTCTTGTTAAAAAGGCTTGGTGCAACGATGAAAGACAGTTCAATTGCTGTCAAATTAGATGAATAAAATGAGCAAGGTAATGACAAAATTTCTCAAGTTTATTAACAAGACTATTTGCATCATTAGTACTGTTCTGATTAAGGTCTGTCAATGTTTGTGTGAAGGATAGTTTCTCAAGGATGTTTGCCCTGAGAATGGGATTGAATTTCCTTGGAAGAGATACAGTGAAAATTTTCTCGATTTATCAAAATCTCGCAAACTATCTGATGTTATTTGAAAGTTTGAAACAGAGTATGAATGCATCTGATCAGAAACCCATGAACTTTGCTATGGTACAGTTCAATTTAAATCTTAAGACATCCCCCTGGAAAAGCTTATGAAAAGTCGGCATAGTATATACTATAAACATCAAAATTTTCAAATATATCCATTGCCACTGACGCCATGAAGCACCCTGCCGTTGGTTTCCATTATCTGGAAATTACAAGTAGTTCAAGAATCAAAATCTCTAGCACTATTTGCACAATAATCTCACTTTGAGATGTGGGCCTTTACATAGCTCATTTTCTTATATAACATGGTTTAACTATAAGAATTGGGCACTGGTTGCTTAGCTACCGAAATATGGCTTGGATTAGCTGTAAACGGTTAGAATAAGCCTAATAGTGCTGAATCCAAAACATAATATCAATAAATGGGCCTTATAGAGACTAAGATTCATCTACCTATCCAAACCTGTCCAGCCAGATCATACAAGAGAAATACAAGCTATGGCTTGCCCGGGGAGGGCACTCTTCCTGTTCCCCTGGTTCCGAAATTTCCCAGCCCCTTCTTTTCCAATGGCGGCGGGGTAGGCGTTAACGCTGTGGCACCCGCTTGGTCCGTGGCCCATTCTTCTGCGTTGTATAGAGTTGAGGGGTGGGGAGCTCCATATTTTGTGGTGAATGTGGCTGTTCGACCTCATGGTTCTCAGACTCTTCCTTCGGAAGAAATCGATGTGATGAAGGTCGTTAAGAAGGTGGTTGGTTCCAAATCTTTGGGAGGGCTGGGCATGTCGGCGTTGCTTATTATTAGGTTTCCTGATGTGCTGAAGCACAGGCTGGAATCTCTGCAATCGGCCTTTGATTCTGCAATGCGCATGCAGTCGTATGAGTCTTGGGAAGCCTGTTAAATGTAATCAAGATCGATATGTGGTTGAGAACATTGTGGAGTTTGGGAAGCCCTATGCATTCGGGCTTGAAGCCGGGTCGAAACCAGAGCTGTTGCTGGCTATGGCTTCCATGTGTAAAGCAAGCCCTAAGGCTTTACTTATCTGTAATAGATACAAAGATGAAGAATATATATCGCTGGCGCTTACTGCTAGACGCCTGAACTTTGTAAAAATAAAAAAAATAAACTCGTAAAGCAGAAACTGAAGCACAGTTTACAAGAAGAGAACCAGTAATGGCTTTTAGAAAATGGGCAGGTTAGATTGAACTACCCGCGTTCTCGATCTTTTCAAGTTAATGATAATCTTGCATAATCTCAAGCTTGGGTTTGACGAGTATATAAATATTATTGATAAAAATGAAAGGGGGCTTGAGGTTAAAATAATTAGAGTATAAAAGAGGAGGTAAATTAAATTAACAATTTGAGAAGGAAGCCAAAATAAGGGTCCATAGGTCCTAGAGGTTTAACCCGCTCTGATACCACGTGTAAGAACCCGATTCCTATTATTAGAGCCTTATTCTATTATGACTAACAGATCTATTATACTGTTGATTTGCAAGTAATAAAAGAAGCTTTCTGACCTTCTCGAAAAATTTTAAACATTTAACATCTAATCATTTTATCATAAACAACATAAATTAAGATGAGCATTCCATTGATATCAACTTAATAAGAGTAGTTCATGGAAAAATACCTGCTCCGGCGGTTGATGATGATACCTTTGTCGGATAGCTCCAGCTGACAGCTCCTTCTCACCGACCCAACCGGATTTACCACCCAGCCTACTAGGAAACAAATTCCTAGCCCAGGAAACCTCCACAGGTTCCCTAGCCCTCCGTGCCCAAGTCCAACCAGATATAGTGTGTCCTCAAAGAGAATGTGCAAACCATATAACAATACTCTCCTCCTCTCAAACCCAAGAAACCTCCATAGGTTTCCAAGGTCTCCCCAAAATCATAACAAGTCCAAACAATCACAACCAACCCCCACAATCATGAGCCAAACCTCCCAAAAACTCCCCCCTTCTCTCTTATCCCTTCCCTTTTTATACCCTCCTTTCCTTCTCCATCTCAACCACCTCTCATTAATGTCATTCACTCCTCACCCATCCCTATGGTTGACTTCTCTTCTCCCAACTAAGCTAGGAATACATTTGGAAATGTGAAATTTAATTACATGGAGAGGGCCATGCCTTCTCCTTAATAAATGTGAGGGTACATTGGGTAGTGTGAAATGAATATATATATATATAATGAGTTGGAGAGGACTATGTCTTCTCCCAAGAATAGGTGAGGGTACATGGGGGAATGTGAAATTTAATTATATGGAGAGGACCATGCCTTCTCCTTAATAAATGTGAGGGTACATTGGGTAGTGTGAAATGAATATATATATATATAATGAGTTAGGAGAGGACTATGTCTTCTCTTTAATAAATGTGAGGGTACATTGGGTAATGTGAAATGAATTCATACATTTTGAATTAATGGAAGGAGACCAAATTCTACCCAATATTCAATTTGAGAAGGTAAGTGGAGAGTTTAAATAATGGAATCATGAATTTATATTAGACCTATATTTCTGAATATTTTTAGATAATGTAAACATTAACAAATTTGTAGGATAAGATTTAAGTGGGGCATTACAATTTCAAACCAACAACATATCATCCACATACAAGACCAGATAAATAACGCGGTCACCAATTAATTTAAAATACACACAGTGATCTACTTTTCTTCTACTGAAGCCAAGTCCCCATATAAATATATCAAATTTCTGATACCACATCCTTGGTGACTGTTTTAACCCACACAGAGACTTCTTTAACTTGCATACCAATTCTTTCATACCCTTCACCGCAAAGCCTTCAGGTTGCTTCATGTAGATCTCCTCTTCTAGATCCCTGTGAAGAAATGTTATCTTCACATCCATCTATTCTACCTTAAAATCAAAAGTAGCAGGAACAGATAAAAGTAATGTAATAGAAGTTACCTTGGCAACAGGAGTAAAAACATCCCCCAAATCAATTCCTGGCACCTTGGAATAACATTTTGCTACCAATTGAGCTTTGTATTTCTCCACCTTTCGTTCTGCATTTATCTTCTTCTTAAACACCCATTTGCTGCCAATGGGTTTCCTTCCCGCTGACAAATCCACTAGATCCTAAGCCTCATTTTTGTGCAAAGATGTCATTTCATCAACCATGGCCTCTTTCCAGAGTTTGCGATCCTCTGAATCTACTACTTCCTTCATAGTTCTGGGATCATCATCAGTAATAGATAAAGCAAAATTTGAATAGAAAGCAGATGGACTATACCTTTTTGGCTTCCTTCTTTCTTGAACTGATCTTCTCACACGCGGAGTTTGTGGCTCTTCATCTTCTGATTCCTCCTCTGTTGTAGAGTCTGACTCTTCCTCCTTAAGCTCAAACTCTATCTTCTCAAGTTCCTTTGATTGAACTTCATGTTTAATAACATATTTTACCTATCTCAACACCACATCTTGATTGTACACAACCTTCCTTGTTACTGTGTTCCAAAGCTTATAACCCTTTAAACCATCCTTATACCCAATAAAGATGCACTTTTCAGATTTACTATCCAACTTGGTCGTTTCTCCTTTGGAACATGTACATATGCATCACATCCAAATATAATCAGATGTGAAAGAGAAGGTTTCTTACCAGTCCATATCTCTTGTGGAGTCTTATCTTCCAATGCTGATGAAGGTGATCTGTTGACTAGGTAACATGCAATCTCCACCGCCTCTACCCAGAATTCTTGTCCTAACTTGACACCACTGAGCATGCATCTTGCCCTTTCCATCAACGTCTTGTTCATTATTTCTGCAACTCCATTTCGCTGAGGTGTATAAGGAGTAGTCTTCTTCCATGATATATCACACTTCCTAGAAAATTCTTCAAATTCCTTACTGCAACACTCTCCACTGTTATCTATCCTCAACACCTTTAGATTCTTCTCTGTCTAGTTTTCCACCAGAGCCTTAAATTCTTTAAACTTGTCAGAGACTTCAGATTTATTCTTAAGGAAATATATCCATGTATTCCTTGAGAAGTCATCTATAAATAATACATAGTACACAGACTTACCCAGTGATGGAACCTTCACAAGTCCAAACTCATCAGTGTGCACAAGCTTTAATATCTCTTTCACCCTCTTACGACTAGAGGGGAAACTCACCTGATTCTCTTTCCCACATACACACTTTTCACAGAAATCAAAATCGAGAGAGCTATTACTCATACCTTCTACCATACCTTTACAATGAAGTATTCAAAGGCCCTTCTCTCCAATATGCCCAAGCCTTTGATGCCACATCATGGTCTTCCCTCTAGAGACCACTAGATTTTCTGCTCCACTTTCAGGAACCACAAAACTGTTGCACCCATTAACAACAATGCTTCCTTATAGCTTGTACAGAGTTCCAATTTGAACTCCCCACATCAATACCATGCCTATAAAATAAATACCACATTAACTAATATTCCCCTCACACAAGCACACATTCCTTTCCAAGTGGAAAACCATTACAATTGTGCCTAATCTTTGTGCATGTAATTGAATAAACTCTCTACAAAGAAACTAGCCCCTCAACTATTTTGTCATGCATGCATCTATGTAATCTTTCTAGTGCAATAGGTATTATCATTATGCATGTCACTTCCTAAAATAAATTTAACATAATAGCTTATTCCTTTCATTCAAGAACAACATAAATAACTAAGCACAAAACAACACATTAATTTCCAAGAACACTAGCACATTTATTTTCTAGGGGATTTATATCGTGGTTATTATTTTGTGCACCTCTACAAATTTTCTTTTCCAAAAAAATTCATAATAATTACTCTTTCCATGCATTTTTCTTTTCAAAGAATCCATCATCATAGTTCTACGTTTCATGAATGCAAATATCATATTTCCTTTCAAGAGATCAAACAAAATATTTCTATTTTTCGTGCAAGAAAATAACATATGGAAATATCAAACATAGTATTTTATTTCATGCATGAAAATAACTTATTTCCTCTAAAGAAATATCCAACATAGTAATTCTATTTTGTGCACACAAATAACTTATTTCCTCTCAAGAAATACTAGAAATAATAATTCATGCAAAGAACTTATTTCCTTCCAATAAATATCAAACTTAATAGTTCTATTTTTGTGCATATTTTTCATCAATAAAATCTAATAAAATATGCACATATTCCTCTCTTTAAAAATCTAGTGGTTCCCTTTAGAAGTCTAATGCGTAAGAATCATGTAAATATATTCAAAGAAATTAATAGTCTAACTTCCCACACATAATTCCATGCAATCTTTTAATAAAATAAAATAACAAGGCTAATATGTAGGGTTTCTTTTCCAAAAACTCTTTCAAGAATTTTATCCAAAAATAAATACACAAACTTCACGTATAATCTTTATAAGAGAATGACAAGGTTATGTATCTCTCTTACACACAATATTCACATGTAATATTAAAATGAAAAGAAGGTTACCCAAAAATTTGATTATCTTATAACTGATTCTTGACATAAAAAAGGTTACCATATTCTTTGCCAATAATTCATAACTACTTCTTGATTCTAACAAGAACTTAACAATGGAGTAACTGAACGTCCATAGCTAAAAACAATAATATTTATATTTATATAAATGGTAAATACTCATGGATTTTACATATTTGCTTTGAATTTCACCGCATCCTGATGGCCAAATAATGTTGCATTTAAATCGTTCAAAAGCTGAGAAAGTTTTTCAATGGAAGATAAAGAAAGAATTATCCTTTATCACTAATTTAGTTGGAGCATTAGGCCTGAGTTAACTTCTATTTTCTCTCTTCTAATAATAATAGAGAAATTGGAATACGTAGTCTCACTTTTTCTATTCTAAAATAACTATCATATGCCACCTTGTCGCTCAAATTTGGTGGCCTTTTCAGGGTTTCGATATACCACTGAATTAGGAAGGGCTCTAAAAGATCATTTGGAAAGATCTGAATATTATAATAATCTAAGCCATAAGTGCAGTGGTTGATGTTAGATTTTTCTGGGAAACTTTTAGTTAACAGGCGACCATATTCACACATTGGAATCAGTGATTACATTCTGTCTAACGTTTGACTTGAACAAATGATTAACATCAGGTCATGGGTATTTTAAATTTTTATCAAGGTGAAATTAATCCCATGTTGATCTAGAGCTCTCTAAAAGACATTTTTTTTTTCATGATTTATTAATCTGTATTTTGAGATTTTTATATTTTGAAGCTTTATGTGTAATTAGTTTTTTCCCTAACAAGTTAAACAAAACTTGAAAAGAAAAAAAAATTAAAAAAATCCAACTAAAAGTTATGATGGGTGATGCTCTCCTTTTTGGACCATTAAATTTATCCTTAGTTTTTTATATTTTAATATTTTTAATGAGATTCATGTTAGGAATTATATATATATATATATAATAGTTAATTGAGGTTATTTTTAATAGTTATAGGAAAAGGATGGAATCCTCTCCACCTAGGTTCAGTGCCCTGAAGTGATATGATGAATGTGGATAGTGTTGACAATTTACATATATTTCTAATATATAATGGTGTATTTGTGAAAAAAATTAATAAATAAAATGCTAAAGTGGTATCTCAATTGACAATAATTATAATATGAAATATTTTGTAAACCAAGTGATCTCATGTTTATTTTTGTCATACAATTAATAAGAAGAATGATTTAAGGTAATAAAACTATTTATATTTAGTATTTGATATAGGTATACACTATGTGAACTAATTCAAATTTAAAATATAAAAGAGTTAAATAATTATTTTATGTTACTATAGGGGAATAAGTGTAGTGATAACTGATAATATTTAATATAAATAAAAAGAGATTTTTTTTTTTTTAATCATAAAATCGATAAGAGTGATTTAAGGTAATAAAATCATTTACATTTAGTATTTGATGAGAGAATTAATTCACATGTAAAATGCAAAAAATTATGTAATTATTTTATGTTATTGCTTTAAACATTTCTATAATTGTATAACATTTTTACATATTAAGTTTGAATAAAATGACTTGTAGATTTATCCTCTCATAACTGTATAAAATATTAATTGTTGAGTGTGGCATCAACATCTAAATTGAGATTTTAACAAAACTAATTATTTTACAACTACATGCAATAAAGAAAAAACAATTTATTGGACGAGATTATAGTTTCAGGGATATATGAGTTTTTTTTTGCAATTAAAGAAATCAAGCTTGGAGCAGCTCTCAGGCATATATAGTCCTCACTAGGATTGAATCGTAGGACTTGTGGATACCAAACCTCCACAAGTAATCATTGGACCAGACTTAGTCCCATGGAGATATGAGTTGTCATGTCTTTGTCTCTCAAAATAATTTAGAAGCCTCTCAATTATATAAACCCTTTTCTATTAAAGCACATAAATGACCTACACAACTTTTAACGAAAATAATAGTATTTAGAAAGGGCTATTTTACCCAGTCATTTTGGAAATCCCTAGATTTTGGGTCTCCAATTAGCCAAAAAAATAAGATATATACGAAGGAAGGAATGAAACCAATTGAATTTTTCTAGAATTTTTTAGGACTAACTTCTTATAGATAATTAAGACTAATAACTAAAAAAAGAAAAAATCCTACTTAATATCTCAAATTGATAACTAATTGTCCAACTACATTAGTTAAGAGGAGAGATTATATTTTAACACCACCCCTTAATCTTAACTATTACATTCATCAACATTGACAATACCTGAATGTTGTTTCTTGAATTCAAAAGCAATTCTACTAAATGGTTTTATGAAGATATTTGCTAGTTGATCTCTAGATCCACAAAATTGAAGAAATATAACATCATTACTGACAAGCTCATGAATGAAGTGATAGTGAGTGTCAATGTGATTGATTTTCTTATGGAAACAAATGGTTCCTTGACAATGGAATTTTTGAGTTGTTGTCACAAAAGATAGAAGTTGGCTCCTTCTCCACATGTGCAAGTTCTTTCAAAAGTATTCTTAGCCATATTGCATGGGATATTAATACAATAGTTGCTACATATTTTGATTCTAGAGAAGATATTGAGACAATCAATGTTTTCTTATAATCTCGTGAGATGAAATTAGTGCCCAAATGAAAAGCATGTCGTAATGTGTTTTTCCCACTATCAATATTAGAAACCAAATTACTATATGTGTATTCTATAAGCATGTTGTCTTAAAATACTTGTCTACCAAAACCATAATCACTTATACCTACAATATAATTTAAAATCCCTTTTCAAACTTCCCAATGATATTGGGATGTACCGTAGGTGGGGGTCACACTTCCTATGTGCAAAACAATCTCGGTATGAAAATACCCCGAAGTTTTTACTCCACTTCTCGTGTCGTAAAACTTTTTATTTTTATAAACCTTTTTATAATTAAATATTTTATATCACAATAGAGACCCACATCTAAAGTCTATTCAATGTTTAAAATGAAACATCCGACTAAAAATATACCTGATTCACTGACTTGAGCCAAGGCCTCGACTACACCTGTTGATCCCACATAGAGTAGGGGTTCGGGACTTCGGGTTGGTCGGGGTTTGGAGCTTCTATCGTTCACGAAATGCGCTTACTCCTAACTACTCCAATTGGGTCCCACACCTATAGGGGTTGGAACTTCGGGGTTGGTCGGGGGGAGGGGGAGGAGGAGACTGGGGTGAGGGGCACTCTTTGACTATAGACCCACTACTTCAAAATTTGGCCCATTGATGGGGATTGTTCTTTTATTGATCTATTCTTTCTACAAACCCACTACTTTGGAATTTGGCTAACTTATGAGTATTATTTTTTGATTAATTAATTCCCAATGCAAGGTATTCTCCCTATTCAACAAGAGGTTTCAATTTCCTTTTAATGGAAGATCCATGTAGGAGTATTCTAGAATATAAACCATTTCCTAACCTTTCTAACACAAAAAAAAATTATTTTGATGCAGAGGCTTACCTCAATTCAACAACCAATTATGAGTTAGTATTCTTCTTGGACTCGCTTTTTTGATGCCAATATCTACCTTAGATTCAAAGATTCATAACTTAAGAAAATAAAACACAGACATTAGTCAAAAAATAGAATTAGAATAATAGTGGGTCATGTGATAATTCTTCTAGGAAAACATTTCCTTCTTCTTCCTTAGGTGTTCGCACTTGCAAGGTCTTTATACCCATATTTTTATACTAAACACATGGAATTTCTCTCATAACAAAAATAGGTATGCACTGGGTAACAACAACCTTCCCAAAGATGAACTCTAGACCCTTTTAGAAGTCCTCTAAAAAAATAAGAACAACTATGAAAAGGACACATCAACAAAAAAAACATGTGGTATAGTTGTCCCTCAAGGGATAGTCAAGCAAGAAAATATTAGTTGTAAGATATTTTACACTGGAATTTCTTTTCTTAAGAAAAAAAATGGAATGATGCTCCTGCATTAAACTCCCTTGGAGCAAAATATTTCATGGAATCTTTTCCATGAGGTCTGAAACAATGCTGCGACGTTTCAGGATCTCTTCTTCGTTTATCCAAACTCCTTATTCATATGAAAGACCCTCCAATTTGACCAAGTATTCATAATAATTATTGTTAATGGTCATTTTGATGAGCTTTTGGTCAAGGATCATCTCCATTTGCAACTTCTGGACTATAGGTCGTTGAGCTTCGCAATGAATCTTCTCTTATCCATCCTGATCTTCTTCTCTAGGTTCCTTATAAGGGTATAAATCTACAACATTAAATATTGGAGAAATAACTATGTCAAGGGGTAACTCAATCTCATAAGCATTTGTTAAGAAATTCCTTAAGATTTTTCAGGGACCAATTTTCTTTAATTTCGGTTTATTATATTCCCACTTTGGGAACCTTTCCTTCCAGATATGTGATAAGATCAGATCCCCAAATTAAAAATTGACCTCTCTTCTCTTGAGATTAACTCTCTGTTTTTATCTAAGACTAATTTCCTAAAGCTTTCCTTTGACCTTCTCATGAACCCTTTGCATAGTTGTAGCGAAGTCTTCTACAACAACACTTCAAATATCCTCCTTCACCAAATTTCTGAGTTCATAAATACATTTGGGGTGCATGCCATACATATCATGGAAAGGGATTTTTCCTATACTCCCATTAGGATAATCATTATATTCAAACTTAGCTTGCGAGAGTTCTTGATCCCATTTTTTATTATGTTCATGGACCAAACGTCTTAGCAAATATCCTAAAATTCTATTAACAATCCCAAATTTTCCATTTGTTTCGGGGTGATAGGTTGAGCTATAAGTTAAGTTTGTTCCCAATTTCTTCCACGGAGTCCTTTAGAAATTTCCAACAAATTTTGTCTTGATCTGAGATTATTCTTTTGGGAAATCCATGTAGTCTCACCACTTCCATGAAAAGCAAATTAGCAATGTGAGTAGCATCGTTTGTTTTTGAACAAGATATAGCATGGGCCATCTTAGAAAATCTATCCACTACTACAAACGTTGAGTCATTTTTTCTTTAAGTTTGTGGAAAAACCAAAACAAAGTCCATAATAATGGCTTCCTAAGGCTGGTTAGGTATGGCCAGTAGCTAATATAGCCCAATATTATGTTGTATTCCTTTAGCATATTGACAAATCCTGCATCAGTCCACAAAATGTTTGAAATTTTTCCTCATACTTGTCAAAAAATGAAAAGAACTTAATTGTGCATATGTATTTTCATGGCCAAAAATGACCAGCACATCCTCCATTGTGCTTCTCCTTTAGTAGATTATCTCTAATCAACCCTCTTAGAATGCATAGCTTGCTTCCCTTAAAAAACAGTCCTTTTGAAATAATGTATTCAAACCACAAACTTCTATCTCTTCCAACAAGATTCTCACAAGCTTCATAAATCAATTTGAAATATGAATCTTCCTTGTGCAATTCTTGGAGGTGTTCATGTTACACAACATTTTATCACTATCCCTGTACTCCCCATTCCTTGATCCTAAAGGACCTCTATGGTGACCCTCATATGTTTCCCTGCCATGAAGAACATGTCCCTACAATCCCCTTCATCTGCATAACATTTCCCTCATTCATCATTTCCCAATAATCTTCCTTCAAGCTCAGTTTTCAAGATCGACGCTAGTGCTTAGTTCTTCCCCTGCGCCGATTTGATGGGTTTAAAATCAAGACTAGCACTGAACGACACAAGTGAGCCTTTCGTCACTCGCGTCAACCCTATTTTGACAAGTTTTTAAAAATGGAGTCAAAGTTTCCAGCTCTAGAAGCTTCGTGAATGGAAGTCTGTTAAATGGTTGAGCAAGATAGAGCTGAGAGAGTCTGTTTGGGATCCTTTCCCCTATTAAGATGAAACAAACCAAAAGGGATAAGGCCTCTCCCACCATAAGAGGATCCATTTCCACTCCATCAAAGCTATATAAACTCCCCATTTCACACCCTCAGCTAGCTAATGAAAGGGCTGAAATAATCTGCAAATCTTGAGAGCCGTATTGGGGATCTTAGCCTTCTAGTTTGTTTGTGAAGGGAGAACAAGTTTATTGTGTTTGGTTTGAAGCATAGGGAAAGAGGCCTTGAACGTCCATTATGTTGAGGGTGAATCATGAGATGCTTCTAGTGCTGTTGGAACCCGGAATGCCAAAGGGAACTTGCAACGTCAAGGCTCCGACTGTATTTCTCTTTGAAGTTTTATTAATACAACTAATGGTTTATTTCCTATATCGTGTGTAAATATTACATGTGATAGCTTAAGACTCCTTGACCTTTTAAGTGGATTGAATTTCATTTTATGCTATCATGTTTGTTGTTCTCTCTTGCAGGTTTGTTTTAAGTATTTGAACGAAAGGAATGAAAGGAAGCTAGAGCAAGGAGGCAAGTTCAACATCAAGTGGATTAGCGCTATAAGAGGTAGGCCATCTTATTCAATTATACTCTAAGGAAGTTTACATTATATTGTTCTGTTTGCGGCTAGACCCACTCTTGGGCTAGAGGGTTCACCTCTGTCCATAGAGGAGATTTACCTAGACCTCAAATTGGCGGCTCTACTAGGGAGCCATCCCTCTCTTTGGATTGTTTTCACTTCATGATTTGTGTTGAATTTTGTTGTATCACTCTTTATTTTTGGTTTTTGTGCTTTACACTGTCTGCTGCCTAGAGTATTGAATCTAGAGTGACAAGTCTAGTTTTGCTTTCCGCAATTTTTTATTTTTTCCCTGAAATCCTTGATCAACACTGTTTATTTTTTGACAGTTGCGTAGATCAACGCGATTTCTCTTAAACAGTCACATCGTACTCCCTTGTGGCGCTTGTTGTCAGTTAAGCACTCACATTGATTCATATAGGTTACGATCAGGGTTTCTCCTGGATCATTTCTAGTGTGTCCTACCCACACAAGTTATGTTTCTTGGCTTGTTTACCTATATTCTCCCTGGCTAGAAAGCTTTGTTAGCTTGATTCGTTTGCTTGATTGGTTTGAGTTTTCCTTACTTGATTTTTTGAGTTTTTGGATGGTTTGTGTCCCTAAGACATCTAGGTCATCATCCATTCAGTTGTTTGTTTGCTCATCAAGTCAAGTGGTTGGTTAGCTACCCTATGCATTTCGTGTTTTAGTCCTTGTATTTCTTTGTTTCAATTGAACAAGTAAAATTTTCGTTTTCTCTTCTCTTGATTGAACATCTCTTTTTGAGCATAGATCACATTTCTTGTTTTGTTTCGATTGAGTCTGTTGGCCCTCAGTTTTGGTCTATTTTTTCTTAAGGAAACTTACTTAATATTTATAATTTCCATCCATTTTCCATCATATCCATCTCATTTTGATGTATTTTATGCATATTCAGGTGTTTAATTTTAATTTTGCAATTTCTAGAAGTTTTTATGAAAATTGAGTTTCAAGTGCAATTTTGGACTGAATCAGAAATTCCCGTAATAGCTATGTGGATGACCTATTTGCAGGAAACTTGGGCTCGTGTTTGATGCACAGATGGATGGCTTGGGAGCTAGGACTAAGCTAACTCCACTTGGTTCGGCCAGAACAAGCTTTATTAGGCCCAGTCAAGGCTGGTCAAACATGACTAGTCACCAGAAAATCCCTAGGAAATAGGGCAGTTTTGAGATTTTATGGGATTGACCATATTTCTTGGGATGAATTGGATGAGTTCGACTTAGATAGGTGGATATGTGTAGACATGAGTGTTAGAGATAATATATATTAGTTTGTTTCATTAAACCTCTATTTAAGCCAAGACTTTGATGGCTTTTGTAATGGAATTTGTATGTAACTTTTGTATAATTGGAGTTGGGAGCTAATTTGAAGAACTTGTTTCATTCCAATTTGTTGTTCGTGTTTGGTTGATTTATTGAAGTTTTTGTAGCTGAGATTTCTTCAAGTGTGCAAGGCAAGGGTGGAGGGGCCCCGCACCAAGCTAAGTACACTTCTTGGTTCAATTTTCATAGTTTTCATAGACTACTTTTTGTTTCAAATGTATTTAAATGTGTGATGATTGCTGAATGAATATTGGTTTAATTCTAATATACATATGAAGGGACACAAAGGAATTTAATTTAAATTCCCCTTCTATTTGATCTTGAACTAAAACTGAATTTCATTCTCCATTTCTCATTTGAAGTTATTTCTGCATTTCTGGTTTGAAGCAATGGTGATTGTGATATAGTAGGTTGTGAAGAAGGACAATCTGGACCTCCTTAGTTAGGAGCCTCTTCTTTTACATCTTCTACATCATAAGCCATTGTTAATTAGTGCTCTTAGATTTATCTTCATGAAAGTAGTGTCGTAGGGAAGGACATCCTGGTTCTCCTAAGTTAGGAGCCTCTTCCCTCATATATTACATAAATGAAGTAGAAATTGTTAAAATAGGTTTATATTTGTAATATTTACTTCCTTAATTCTTCAAATTTTATCTTCTAAACTTGATTATATCTGATGTCCATATACAGTGGATTTGCCTCCAAGTTTTACAAACCCGGATTGATAATTAAATACTTGTGTTAATTTAGTCAATAAATTAGCTCAACAGAGTCTTTGCACTCTTAGTTTGAGAGGATTTCTTCTTATCTTTCTTGGTATATGATTGATGTTGGTTTTTTGAAAAATTTTCATTGAATTGTTTATTTGAAAGATTCATTTTACCATTCCATTGAAAAATACATCATTCTAGTTGGTTGAATCGATATGTTGCATTAAGTAGCACCATTGAAAGCTAGAATTGCATCATCGTAGGCATTTGAAAAGAAATGCACTTCTTTTATTGTTGAAAGGACTACTTGAAGTGCATTTGATAGGAATAATAAGAAAAGGAAATAATTTTCATTATTTTGTTTTGAAAAGCAAAGTAGTGAAGAGTCATCTTGCATTTAGTTGCTTGTTTGTTGCATTGGTCTTTTTCTCTATCCCTCAATTAGTGTTAACTTTCATCGAAGACAAAGATTTATTTTCTCATATAGGTGCATATAGAAGTTTTTAGATGACAACGATAGGGCCTTGAAATTGAAACTTAATTCAATATCAACCGTTAAAATTTATTGAATTAACCTAAGGAAGCATTGAAAATTAATGCTCACATTTGGTGGTCTAGGCTAGAGACATGTTCTGGTGTCTTTAAACCTACCAGCTATCATTAAATTTAGATAGCACTAGTATGGAATTGTGCTCCCCGTATTGTCACGTATATAGAGGGAGTGTTATCACTATGATAATTCTTTTGAAGTAAAAAGAAAGAAAAACCAAAGGTAACCACAAACTACTTTTGGAGATCAAGACCCAGCCTTCCTAATGCTCAGAGAGGGCTTTCTCTTTAAAATTTAAGTTTGTTTTAGTTAAGATGATTTTAGGCTAATTATGATTGTTCAAGGGGTTTTGATTTGTATTTCAGATTGGGTGGTGGGATCACTTAGACATATGGATAGAATGATGTCTTTTAAACCATTGGGCTATGGAGTTAAACAGTGAGGAAGCAAAACTGGATTAACTCACTAAAGGGAATGTTCCAAGGGAAATATAGCAGAGTGTTTTTCAGATCTTTGAGACATAGGGGTGAAATGGTTTCACTCGGGGTGAGAGAGAAATTAAGGGTTCTCAGACCTGGATAATGGATGAGGAATGAAGGGGTAATCGGGATAAAAGGGAAATTAAGAACCCTGTGACTTGGATATTCAAGAAGTCAACCTAAACCAAGGAGCAAATAAGAATTTCTTAACTTAGATATCAGCAGAAAACATTTAAATGTATAACTGTTAAGACAGAGTGTAATTAAACAAATTTCGAAATATTATTCCAGTTATAACATTCAGATTTAGAAACACATTAAAGAGTATGAATAAATTGAAAAAAATAACAATTACACATGAGAATACTTCTCTAAAGTTCACTCAACACATGAATCCTTGGAAATATCTGATATTTATTTATCAATCCAACTTTTTGGCTCGACAAATGATACAATAACCCTCTGGGTTTTTTGATAAAAAAAGTCTATAGAAGTCTCTAGTAGAATCCACACTACATACTTCGAGTTATGAAGTATTTATACAGAATTATTTACAAAATATCCCAAACTGACTTGGGATTTTTTTTAGGGAAAAAAATATATCTAATTCTAAAAAGGTAATGCCACCTTTCTAACTGATTCCTTTCTGGCACTATTATATTTGATTTCCATTTATATTTAGCTTATTAATCTTTTAGCTATCATCTGATGCTCTTCGACTTATCTTCTTTCACTGATACTCTTTGACTTTAATACTCTTTGACCTGGACAACTGCCCATTTACTTTCACCATTCCGTTTTAACCAAAATGTGAAATTGTTTAACTTACTTTGAATTAAAGTAAGTGAGTTAGCTGCTCCCATTTCTCTTTAGTTGGTAACTGAATGTTTTTCAGCTTCCTGAAGACCTCATTAGCCTCTGTGTATTTAACAAATGTAGGCTTATTTACAAGCAGGTGTTTTACCTCATGTTGGAGGTAAAACAAGTTCTCCAAAGCTTGGTAAAGGACTTTACCATAGGGCATGCCATGTTTTGCTGTGTTGTGGATGGCTGCATTGTTGGCTTGAGTTTTAGCCACCTCCTTGAGCTTTTTGTTGTAGTCCTCTTGTGTCATCAACTTGTCATTAATTACCAAAGGACTGGGCAAACCTTTCTACATCAAAGTGTTAAATTTGAATTTAAATCTATCAATAGAAAGATGCATAATCTGACACTTATCTTTCAAGTTGTGCATCAAATTCCTTTTAGTAAGGACTCTTCTTACTTCTAGGATTGTCCCTGTCCTGTCACTAATATCCAATTCTTCTAGTTCATATTTGTTTTTGGATTTCAAACAGTCAATGATCCTAGTTGCCTCTTCTGGCATCCCTTCCAACTCTGTTTTAACCTTTTGAATTGCCTTTGTGGCCTCTTTAACTAGATCAATCTGCTAAAACGTTACCTGAATGGATGGCCAAATATCATTGGCAGAGTCAATGATATTAGCCCACAATTTTTCTTTTGCCTATCCCAATGGCTCACCTAGAGTTATTTCTTTCTCTAGATTATTTATCCTCTAAGTTAATCTTGCTACCTTGTGTTGTTCCTCCTTATTCATAATTGGAGCAAGTTTACAGTCCGTCTCCAGGATGTTTACTTTCTCTTCTAGTTTCCTGATTTCTGAGGGACATCTCTACCATGGCTTTAGCCAGCCTATTGGCTTCTTCTCCTGTAGAATCCACTGCGGTCGACCCTGTTTCTAAAGTAGATGGTGCCGTTGCAGGCAATGCAGTGGCTAATGGAGTTGTAGGAGCTAATTTCTTAGCCAATGTTGATGGTACTTCTATGGTGACAGTTGGGATGACTGTGGCTACATTTTCCTTGAGGCTGGCCTACTTGGTCAAATTGTCCATTTCTTTTTCCATTTCTTTCAGCTAGGTGTTCAACCGCAACACCAAATCAAACATTTCCTCTTGGGCAGTTTGGCTCTCTATGACTTGTTTTGTTTGAGGGTGTTGTGACTGAGGTTGTTTGAGTTGCTTTTTCAGGGCTGCAATGTCTTCATTCTTCTTTTTTATAAGCTACTCAATAGCCTTTACGTCCTTTAGGTCATGGCCCAGCTCAATGATTAGGTTTTCTAAGGATTTGATCCTTGTGTCTTTATCACTAGAGGAGGCCTTCTTGAGTTTAAATTGTGCAATAGAATTATTTAAGGACTCCTGTAATCTGTATGCAACCATGGCATTACCAGTCAAGGTGGAGTATATCATTTCTCTAGCTTGTTTATGAAATTCTATTTGGTCCACGCGATGGATGTCCTTTTCCAATACTTCAAATGTGGTCTTCTTATAATTTATTGCAGATTTGGGTTGTGGCATTTTTAGATGCATATATGACATTTTCATCTTTCCCTCATCAATATCAGATGCAGACATTAGTTTGCTCTGGTTAGGAGTTGAATGTTTGAAATACTGAGCATATGTCTCAGCTTTCAATTTTTCATTTCTCATTTTACTCTCCTTATGTCTATCCTTAATGTTTTTTTCTTTGTCAGTTGGTCTGACAAAGGAAGAAACCTCTGCCGACTTCTGCCTTTCTATCAACTGTGTGTTAGAGTTGGTGGGTTCATTTGTTTCCTCTACCTCTTTCCCTTTATGATCTGTTGTGTCTCGCTGATATTCTGATTGTGGTTCTAATAGTGGTTCTAACTCTATTCCTTCTACCTCATGATGTTCTTCTTGTTCAGATACAAGATTCAGTTTTCTCCTTTTCCATTGGTCTTCTTGCTCGTCCACTGTTTCCATTTGGGAACTAGAAGTCTCTTCTCTGTTTTTAGGGGTTTTCTCCTTTTTCAGGGGTGTTTGCAATGCAGAGGGAGCATCCATCCTTTGGCCTTGATCTGGGACCTGCAAGAACTCACTCAGGTCAATCTGTTGCTCAATATCATACAGAGCATTTTCAACATCAACAATTGTGCTATCTTTATCTACCAAAGTGTTTTCCAACCATTCAGTTTGGCTAGCATATCTTTCAATTTCAGGCACTGAATAATGTGCATAAGAAGCTAGTTTAACCCTGGTTCTCATTTTTGTTATTACTCCATGAGGGTCATACTACCACATAAAACTCTTGGAAAATTTCAACTCCTGTAACATATTGTCTGCCTCTGGTGCAACTTGTCTATTATTGCAAATAAAGGGGCTCAATTCACTTTTGACTCTGAATTGGGCCTTCTTCTTTCTGTAGGTTTTAACCTCATATAGAGATTACTTGCATATGAATTCTAAAACATAAAAAATAAACAACACGAGGGCATAACACATAAAACACATATACACAGAGATTTTCCCCTAGATCCCAAAACCGGGACTACCAGCTTGATTTTTCATTATTTTCCTTTCAATTTTACAATACATATTTATACATCCTAAAGCATCGAATACCATGGACCAGAAACCATCGCATCCAAAACCATGTGTGAAAATCATGCACAAAACTATAGGTAGGTCCACCCAACCTAATATAGGGACCAAAAAGCAAAATTTTCCAGGGCACTGCCCCGGACCCCATAAAGAGGGGTTACTTGCACCCCTCAAATCCCTTGTGACCCTCCCTGTTATGCAATTGACACAATGAAGGGGGGGCTCCACCTCCCTTCTAACCCCCTGGTTAACTACGTGGGCTAGTCATGGAAATAATATAACACAACCCAACATTCTCTTACTTGTGGTTTTCTTTCCACAGGGGGCTGCAAGAGAGCTTAGTCATTTATCCAGCCATGCAATGCCCATTGTTTCTCTACACCAAGAGAAGTTCTCAGAGGTCACAAATGTTTTCAATGCATCTGCAGCATTCTTCAAAGTGTCCACCTTTACCAGCAACACCTTTTTGTCTTCTATCATATCCCTCACAAAGTGATACTAAACATCAATGTGCTTTGTCTTTGAATGACATTTAGGGTTCTTTGCCAAGAAAATTGCACTTTGGCTATCACAGTCTATCCTTATAACTCCTTGTACTAACCCCATACTTGAACGCAATCTCTGCAACCAAACTGCTTCCTTGCTTGCATGAGTAGCTGCCATGTATTCTGCCTCTGTATTTGATAGTGCCACTATAGATTGTTTCTACTGATCCAACTGACTACACCTCCAAATACGTTAAATAAATACCCACTTGTAGTTCTTCATTGATCCAGATCTCCAGCCCAGTCTGCATCAACAAAGCCACGAATATCCAACACTCTGTCCAATCCTGGTCTTCCTTGGTAGCAAAAACCATAATCACTAGTGCCACGCAAATACCTGAAAACCCACTTCACTACTATCTAGTGCTCCTTCCTTCGTTTTGACATAAACCTGCTCAATACTCCCACTGCATGTGGAATGTTTGGTCTAGTACAGACCATCACATACATCAGGCTACCAACTGCACTTGCATATGGAACATGGGACATGTCCTCTTCCTCTTCTTGGGTCTTGGGACACTGTTCAGCAGATAACTTTACACCTACAGGAATAGGAACCTTCACCGATTTACTATCCTGCATATTAAACCTCTGCAATATTATCTCGACATACTTCCTCTAGTTTAAGCAGAGTTTCCTCTTTGTCCGATCTCTTTTAATTTCCATGCCCATAATATAGTTTGTAGCACCACGATCTTTCATGTCGAATTTGGAGGACAAACGGGTCTTCAAATCCTGGATAATTTCTTTGTCATTTCAAACCAGCAACATATCATCCACATACAAGACCAGATAAATAACACGGTCACAAATTAATTTAAAATACACATAGTGATCTGCTTTTCTTCTAATGAAGCCAAGTCCCCATATAAATGTATCAAATTTCTGATACCACATCCTTGGTGATTGTTTTAACCCATACAGGGACTTCTTTAACTTGCATACCAGTTCTTTCATACCCTTCACCGCAAAGCCTTCAGGTTGCTTCATGTAGATCTCCTCTTCTAGATCCCTGTGAAGTAATTTTGTCTTCACATCCATCTGTTCTACCTTAAAATCAAAAGTAGCAGTGATAGATAAAAGTAATGTAATAGAAGTTACCTTGGCAACAGGAATAAAAATATCACCCAAATCAATTCCCGGCACCTTGGAATAACCTTTTGCTACCAACTGATCTTTGTATTTCTCCACCTTTCCTTCTGCATTTGTCTTCTTCTTAAACACCCATTTGCTGCCAATGGGTTTCCTTCCAAACGACAACTCCACCAGACCCCAAGCCTCATTTTTGTGCAAAGATGTCATTTCATCAACCATGGACTCTTTCTAGAGTTTGTGATCATCTAAATCTACTACTTCCTTCATAGTTCTGGGATCATCATTAGTAATAGATAAAGAAAAATTTGAATAGAAAGTAGATGGACTATACCTTTCTGGCTGCCTTCTTTCTTGAACTGATCTTCTCACACCTAGAGTTTGCGGCTCTTCATCTTTTGATTCCTCCTCTATTGTAGAGTCTGATTCTTCCTCCTTAAGCTCAAACTCTATCTTCTCAGGTTCCTTTGATTGGACTTCATGTTTAATAACATATTTTACATATCTCAACACCACATCTTGGTTGTACACAACCTTCCTTGTTACTGTGTTCCAAAGCTTATAACCCTTTAAACCATCCTTATACCCAATAAAGATGCACTTTTCAGATTTACTATCCAACTTGGTTAGTTTCTCCTTTGGAACATGTACATACGCATCACATCCAAATATAATCAGATGTGAAAGAGAAGGTTTCTTACCACTCCATATCTCTTGTGGAGTCTTATCTTCCAATGCTGATGAAGGTGATCTACTGTCCAAGTAACATGCAGTCTCCACCACCTCTACCTAGAATTCTTGTCCTAACCCGACACCACTGAGCATGCATCTTGCCCTTTCCATCTTGTTCATTCTTTCTGCAACTCCATTTTGTTGAGGTGTATATGGAGTATTCTTCTTCCATGATATACCACACTTCCTAGAGAATTATTCAAATTCCTTACTGCAAAACTCTCCATTGTTATCTGTCCTCAACACCTTTATCTTCTTCTCTGTCTAGTTTTCCACCAGAGCCTTAAATTCTTTAAACCTGTTAGAGACTTCAGATTTCTTCTTAAGGAAATATATCCATGTATTCCTTGAGAAGTCATCTATAAATGATTCATAGTACACAGACTTAACCAGTGATGGAACCTTCACAAGTACAAACTCATCACTGTGCACAAGCTTTATATATGTTTTACCCTCTTACCACTAGAGGGGAAACTCACCTGATTCTCTTTCCCACATACACACTTTCCACAAAAATCAAAATCTAGAGAGCTATTGCTCATACCTTCTACCATACCTTTACCATGAAGTATTCGAAGGCCCTTCTCTCCAATATTTCCAAGCCTTTGATTCCACATCATGGTATTCTCTCCAGAGACCGCTATATTCTCTACTCCACTTTCAGGAACCGCAAAAATGTTGCACCCATTAACAACAGTGCTACCTGACAGCTTGTACAAAGTTCCAATTTGAACTCCCAACATTAATACCAGTGCCCCCCGAACCATCTTGTAGGTATCCTTCTCGAACACTGTTTTTACACCTACATAATCCAACTTGCTTACGAAAATTAGATTTTTGGCCAATGCAAGAATATGCAGGACACCCAGAAGTGTTCTAACCCTTCCACCTTGCAACTTTAGCTTTACTTTTCCATGACCAATGATTCTAGCCTTCCTATCATCCCCCAAGAAGACATCACCACCATCATATTTCTCATACTCATAGAACCACTCTCTATGGGGAGTGAAGTGAAAGGATGCACCTAAGTCAATCAACCATGCCTCATGATCTACATGTGTACTTGAAGAAGCCAAGTACACATCGCCACCTTCATCTAAGGTGGTTTTCACCTCTGCATAAGGATCATCATCAGATCCCTTTCCTTTATCAGGAGCTTTAGATTTACAATCCCTTTTGTAGTGCCCTTCTTTTCCGCATTTCGAGCACACCACCTTTACAGGTTTTCTTGGAGATTTAGATCTCCCTCTAGATTTAGATCTCTCACTCGATGACTTATTTTTGTTTATGTTTTGGGATCATCCTCGTACAAACAAGGCATCACCATTCTAGCTCTCCATATTTTTCCATCTCATCTCCTCTGTCAGCAAGGATGAGACTATTTCATCAAACTACCAGGGAGTTGCATTGCTACCTATTGCAATAACTAGACTACCCACGAATCTGGTAGAGAACACAACAAACTCATGCACTTATCTTCATATGAAATTTTAATATCAACAGATAACAACTGAATTACCACAATATTAAATGCGTTCATATGCCCTATCACCAAGTCTCCATCTATCATCCTTACGTTATACAACTTTTTCCATATGAACAATTTATTCACCAGAGACTTAGATTGCTACAAAGTCCTTAACTTGTCTCACAAAGCCTTTGCCATAGCTTCCTTTGATACATTCAACAATACTGAATCTAAGACACACAATCGTATTGTGCTCTTTGCCTTCCGATCCAACTTCTTCCATTCTTCATCAGACACTCCCGTTGGTTTAGTACCTGGATCTACCCCACTGATATTTATTCACCAACATATCCTCCATCTTGAGTTTCCACAACTCAAAACTCTGACCATTAAATTTCTCAATCTATATTTTTCCACTGCTCGCCATCTTCTTTCACCACCATAATCGATCTCGCAAATATCCCACTGAATAGGGTCTACCACAGGCCCGACCAAAACCCCTCAGCAACAAAGGCATCCCCTTGAAGCCAAAATTGCTCGGATACCTATGTAGTTTTTAACCCTGTACAAAAATTACCTGCATATGAATTCTAAAACACAAAAAATAAACAATGTGAGAGCATAACACATAAAACACATATACACTGAGATTTCCCCTGGATCCAAAAACCGGCACTACCAACTTGATTTTTCATTATTTTCCTGTCTATGTTACAATACATATTTATACATGCTGAAGCATGCAATACCATGGACCGAAAACCATCGTGTCCAAAACCATGTGTGAAAATCAAGCACAAAAATATAGGTAGGTCCACCCAACCTAATATAGGGTCCAAAAAAAAAAATTCTAAGGCCTTCGCCAAACCCCATAGAGTGGGGTTACCTACACCCCTCAAACCCCCTGTGACCCCCCCCCCACTACCCAATTGGCGCAACGAAGGGGGGAAAACCCGCCTTCTAACCCCCCCAGTTAACTACGTGGGCTAGTTGTGGAAAGAATATAACACAACCCAACACTTTGTAGCCATGAAGTGGACCTCATCTGATTTGATGATTTGCCTTAAATATTCCAAGACAAAAATTGTTAAGGGAAGATACTTTGGCAATTTATATGGAGCTAGTTGATAGCCATAGACTCTGATCTTTATGTGATTCTGGTACAAGCACTAGTCTCCTAGTTACTGGTTTTAGCCAACTGAAGTACCCTTTTGATCCGAGGACTAATCCTAGGTTGCACAGTTCCTGTTAGCATATTCGTCACTGGGTGGATAAAGGAATCTATGAAGTCCTTAAAATCAGAAATAGTGGAATATTTGTAGACAATAGGTGTCTAATAAAGTACAAGCCTCTCTTTTCTTCTACTGTCACCTTTTATGATCTTCATGGGGAATTTATTAGTTTGGTAGTACAAAAACAAATAATACAATACTACAAAGAACTTAAACACCCTTTCAGTGGGCAATCTGATGATTTGTTCATGAATTTTGTCTGCAATGAACTGAGCATAGTCAAACTTGATGGTAGGAGGTTTACCAGGGGTAAAAAGGGACAAGAATGTAAAAGTGACTTCATCTACATGTTCATATGTCCTGTATCCAAGGATGGAAGATATCATGGTGATAATATGCTTGGCAGTTTGTGAAAATATGAGGGCTATGTATGGAGGAGTAAAAGTTGGTGTATGTTCTTTTGCAACTATGAAATCTTTGAAGACTTGCTTGGTTTTTCCCTCATCAATAGAATTATAGAGTTCTAGTAGTCCTCCAATGGAAAAATGAGCTAAATTTGGGCTAGGTTGGACCTGTAACATTTGATTGATGGATTTTGGAGTGATAGTGAAGAGCAGTTGTTGATTGGGGGCTACTACATCTCTCTTGCTGGCGATGTAGCAGTTCTGACAATAATGGATAATGTCTGGGAGACTATGGATTTTTGGGAATAAGTAGAGGGGGAGATTTGACTCCCAAAGGTGAAGTTCATCAGCATGGTTGAAAAATATGTCTTTTCTCCAGAAGTGGAGCTTCATTCTTCAGAGGCTGAAGATGTATCTTTAATCTGAAAATCCCTATCAGCTAAGGGTAGGTGATCTTGGTCAAGGTGGGGGGTTGAAATAGGCTTAACATTCAAGTAAATGTGGGTAGACATTGCATGGAAAACAAGGGTAAGAGTCAGAATTTTACTTGGCAGGTTTCGACCAGTGGTCTAGGTTTTGCAAGTTTTTGAAGGGTCTAGGTGCAAATCAGTTAATTCAGGGTAGAAAGATTGATTTAATTCTACCTTAAATTATTTGAACTTTTATATTGAAATAGGGAAAATTTGGTGTATTTTTGTAGAATACCTGAAACCTGAGCTTGGTGTTGTGTATTTGGTCAAGGTTTTAGGTTGCAGACGACAGGTGTTAGCTCTAGATGAGTGTTGGAGGCAAGATGGCAACTAATAGTTGGTTGGTGGCTGTAGATTTTAGGGGAATATGAAATATTAGGCTTTCAAAAGTGAAAAATGGGAAAAGTGGGAAAAATGGTTATGAACAGTGACTGGTATCGAGAAGGTGGTTTTGCCGCTCATCACACCAATTTTGGGGGAAGGGTGGTAAAGTTCAGAGGGGATGCGAAATGATGCAACGGTGACACGTTGCTAAATTGGGTCTAGGCAAAACCGCCCATTTCGAGGTATTAAATCTTGGAAATGGAATGCATGCGAAATGGAATGATAATCGTTAGATGATATGGGTGTTAATCAGATGGTGGTTGCACTAAAAATATGCATAGAGAGGATTGGGGGAATGATTAAGGAGGGGCCCACCTACTTGAACACACTTAAGCCACATTTAAATAACTTTTAATCATAGATTAACTTAAATGATCCATCGGGTGGGTTTTTACAAGGCATAAGGGTTTTCAACTTAGGATAAGTTGATTTATGGGTTTTTTATTAGAAAAGGGGAAAATAACTTTTCACAAAGGGGGGAAATGGTTTTTACCCTAGGAAAAGGGATTTATGGAACATAATGATGATTTTAGCAAGGGGGAAAGGATTTTAAAGGGAATTTCTACGGAAAATACGGGATAATGAAGTAAGGGTAAAAATGGAGGGGAAAAGGGATAATTTAAGGGATGATGGGGAAATTAATAAGCAATGAGAGGGAGAAGCTTGTGAAAGGAGCAGAAGTTAGTTAAACTCGTCTTATGAGCATGGTTTTTTCATTGATAACTACTCATGCACACTTGAAACACATAGTTAAGCATTATAGTAGTGCTTCTGCTCCAAATGACTTGTATTTTTGCAACCTTTCTTTACTTACCCTTTTACCTACCGTAACATTTTTTCTTCACTTTGGTGGGTGCACTTAAGCTATAAAACCCTTTTCTTTCCTTTTATTTTATAAACAAACTATCTAATTCTAACCTTATACCTTCCAAGGGCTCAAATTGAACTGATGAGCTCCTTTTATTTTCTCTACCTATCTAATGATTTGCCAAGATTAAACTGTTTGGTCAGATTTTATTCTCTAACTATAAACATAAAATTCAAAGCATGAAGTAATCAAGATTAAGTAGTTTGACTATCATGGGTTGTGGCATGTATGACAAGTTGCACACAACCATTATTTAAGACAGTAAAGTAAAAAGTAGTGGCACTTGGACTTGCACACTTTCATGATCTGTTTTTGTTTGGGGTTCATATTTCTTCATTTTTTGTTTTTCTTTATATTTTCTTATTTTTATTATCCTTTGATATTTATTTTAGGACATACCCTCTTTACATTTTTAAATTCTAATATGGAAAACATTTGCAGAAAGAAAAGGTATGTACAATATTACAAGAGTTAACCTCAGCCAATTCAAATATGAATCCTATCACTATAGGACTCTAACAGGGAGAACCCACTAGGTTTGAAATCCTTTATCCATAGGAAGCCAAGTCTTCTACCTTGTAAACATGATACACTGAACACAACATTCGGGGAGATTTCCTACCCGTACTTCTCGGTTCGCCGGGAGTTATTCTGTAGTTCATAGTTACCCGATAATCCTTTTACCTAGATTATCCTAAGTATTCGTTTTGGTATTTTTGACTCTTTAAATTTAAAATATCATCGATCACTTGTCCTTTCAAGCTTGTTAACTCTGAAAGCAACTAGGTCACCTTTCACTCTTTTCTTGACTCTTAAAATATGAAAAGACAAATTTTTGCTTCAGTGTCTTAAAATTAACTACCCACGAAATATTCCTAGTTAAAGTTATCTTCCTTAGTGATTCTTTAGGGTCGGTTCCAATGGCAACATTTCCATATTCTACCAGTCAAGGTTTCCCCTTGGATGGGAATCCTAGTCCTTTTCCTTCTTGGAAATGCTAATGCTCCTTATATGGCAACATTTCCCCTTCCTAGGTTAACAATTGGTTTACCTATCTAGTTATTTTCGACCTCGGTGGTCTTGAGTGTCCCGATTCCTGTCCAACCACTTCTTTCATTTGAATCACATCACGATGATTCTAAGGTTGACCACCGACCTTCTTCATCTATTTATTCACCTTCCTCTTCTACTTCACCTGGTGAAAGTTTGAAATCTAATAACCAGGAGACTAAGAAGAAGAAGAAGAAGTCAAATAAGTGAGAGGATATCTGTGTAGCTGTTACTCCAAATGCACCTATCGTAGACAAACCTTCCAATCCTCCACGGAAGGTCAGATTCCCTTGCAAGCTATGTAAGGGTGACCATCTCCTTTGAGAATGTATTGGTATTCCCAAAGTCTTAGAGGTATGGTCTAAAAATCTGGATCGACCATCCCCATCGACCTTTGGAGATCATGTCGATGCTACACCCTCGGCTAGCGATGGTAAGAAGAATGGAAAAAATAAATTCCCCTGTAGGTTATGTGAAGGAGAGTATCTTCTTCACCTTTGCCATCTTATGGATAAAGCTTCCAAAGTTTTGGAAAGCCTTACAGATCCTCAATCCCAACTTCCCGTTGGTTATCAGAGTATTTATTCTAACCCTCTCCTAGTTGGTAAAGAGATTGACTTGGATTCATCTCTTTTCCATCCTGCTCTTCCTGAGCCTCACTCTTTTGTGTCTATTCCCAACCAACCATTAGTCGAAAATAGTGTCGACTTGGCTCCACCTTCAGTTGTTCACTATGTTCTCGAAGAGAGTAGTGGCGATCATACTTCTCATGTTCTTCTCATCTCCTCAGATTCTCATGAATCGAAGAGTGACCCTCCTGTCTCGGTTGTTCAGGAGATTCCTTCTCCTATTCCTACAGAGCATGGGGGGAATCATATGATACCACCACCAAGTAATTTTGTTGTTTCCTTTGATTGGAGCCGATTGACTGCTTTCTGAGTTCGATCTTATGTTCCTTTCCATATTATAGTACATGCCCATAATATGGTAATACATGGAACTATACTAGATGAAGGCATGTCTGTTAGCATCATGTCTTCTACTACTTGGCAAGCTTTGGGTTCCCCACAGCTTGTGCCTGTCACCCAAATTCTATTGGCTTTCGAAGGAGGAACCAATCAGCCCTTAGGGATCCTTCCGAAGTTCCCTATTACTTTAGGAGGAAAGACTGTCTATATAGACGTGATGGTAGTCCAAGGTCCCTTAGATTTCAATATTCTCCTTGGACTCGACTATGTTTATGTCATGGGAGCTCTTGTTTCTTCACTTTTCCATGTGATTTGTTTTCCACAATAAGGGAGAATAGTGACCATTGATAAATTATCATTCATTGGTCACCAAATACCTCCTTTGCAACCATCGTCCCCTATTGGTTCTTGTTTGCAAGAAGTACCCTCCTCGCCACAAGTCAATTATGTGGCTACCCATTTCGTCTCCACATCTACTGATGATCACACAAATGGTATATTACATTATGTACTGGGGGCATTTGAACACGATCTGTCATTGGTACCAGTTGACATGTATTCCTCCGAGAGCATGGTTCTCCCGTCTAGTGAGAACCTCTTGGGAGCCATGTTCTCGTATGGTCCATCAATAGGGGTCAGAGCATATTTCCTTGTCTTGTTTCAAGCTCATTAAAATATGAAATAAGGGATATAAAGTAGAGTTCCTTGTCTTGTGTCAAGCTCCTTTAAAAATGAAACAAGGGATGTGAGCATAGTTCCTTGTCTTGTGTCAAGCTCGTTAAAAAATGAATCAAGGAGTCTGAGGATAGTTTTTTCCTGTATCTTCCTTGTTAACAAATGAAATATATGTCTAAGGATATTTCTTTTACTATGTCAACCTCATTAAAAAATGAAACAACTCCCTTTTCCAAATCGAGTTTTTGATTACGATCTCGTAAAATCCCAGTCAATTATTTCCTGGATCTCAAGAGTGAACCTTCATTCCATCCACCTTGCTGAATGAAATGAATCTTGGGGGGCATGTACCTCGAATTGAGTCATTATGCTAGGGGCATGCAAGCTTATCACAAGCATAGTTTTTCGTTTCAAGCTTGTGTAAACATGAAACCGAATTCAAGCAGAGTTCTCCATGGTTCAAGATTGTGTAAAAATGAACCCATGCCCAATTTACATCTCGTGATTGCCATTTTTATAAGCTAATTTATGCTAGATGATCCTTGGTTGTTTCATTCCATTGCCACCATCTCTTTGGCTGATCATGTGCTTTCACTTGTTTTTTTCCTTTCCTGAGGAACTGCAGCGATGAGTGGTCTTGTTAGCCAGCCTCTTGACCATGACATGTTTTTGAGAAGTTCCACCATAACTGGAACCAGTTTCTACCCATTATACCACTCGTTCCTCCAGGATGAGTCACCTTGAAGCTCTTTTCTAACTCGTAAAACATGAAAAGCTTATTGATTATTTTTCCCTTTTTGACTCATTAAAGAAAATAAAAATGAGGAGTCTTCTTTAAGCCCCTTTCTGATTCTCAAAACATGAAAATATTGCCAAGTTCTTATCATTTTGACCTCGTAAATGGTTTCGAAATGCCATTTACCCAGTATAAATTTACCTCTTTTTCGGGCTGGGATATACTATTTACGAAAAAGGTACTCCTTGGTTAACATGGTCAAGAGGTTCTCTCGAGTATTGTTTTCTACCTTTTCGGGCTCGAGGGACAGCTGTATGAAAAGGGACCATTTTGGAGTTTTATTTTTCGTGCCTTTTTCACACTCTCCAAATATGAAAAAGATACTGAGTTACACCTTTGTCAGACTCATTAAAAGATTAAATGACATCAGATTCATCACCATGATGGACATGAGCTTCTCCTTCCTAGGGCTTATTAATCTTACTAGGTCAGATGCATCTGAAGGATGGACTTATAGGGAAAGCACATGCTATCCCCTTCAATATTGTGATAAAAAATAAATGGGGTGCCTGCAAGAAATGGTGGGGGAATATGGGAATTTTTTATTAGTTGAGTTGATAGCTAGTCACTCTTGAACATGACACTCTTCTACTTCGTGTCAGGTTGGGATATCCCCACTTCATCATTGACCTTCCTGGGTTTGGGCCGCAATTTTTTCCTTTTCATTTGGTCTCTACCTCGTCATCATCACCTCCGATCCTATGGATCCCAAAGATGCCAAACTCCAGAGTTGTGTCACCGATATGTTCAAGAGTTAATCCTTTTGTAGTTTACATTCATTCCTGGTTCTCTATATTATTCATAATCATTGCACCCCTTGTCTCATGTCAATGATGTGGGATACATCATGGCCCTCCTTCGACATGGTCACTTCCTATCAACTTGAGCTCATTATCTGGGAAGTTGGCTAAGAGACTCCCTTCCAGTACCTTAGAGCTTGCATGCCCTAATGGAAAGTTCTTCACACTTGATAACAGGTTCACATTATTGGCCTTTGATCAGGTGATTTCACGAGTGTTCGACTTCAGTTCCTTGTTCACACTCCGTAATTGTGCTCCTGGTACCTTGAGAGCCATTATAATTATTGGTGGTTTCTCTCATGCTTGTTAATAGTTCACATCATTGACTCGTAATCAAGCAATTTTCTAGCATGTTCAACCTCAACACATCTACTCATGTGCTAGAAACTGTACTTTGTTTGGGTCGTGTTGGAGCAAAATACCCTGGGCTCAGATTACACAAGTCTAGGTTACAGGGTGATTTGACATGATCATGCTTACATACATGTCTCTTTTAGATGGATGGCTGTGACCATACCATATTTCATGTATCATATATTTCAATACAGCCTCTGTTCCATGCATCTACTCGTAAATCATTTCACCCCTCACTCTTGTTCAACCTTCATGCTTTAGGGGGCATCTGTTGCACAACATCTTGTCACTGTCCTTGTACTTCCCATTCCTTGATCCTGGAGGACCTCTACAGTGACCCTCATATGTTTCCCTACCATGAAGAACATGTCTCTACATTCCTCTTCATCTGCAGAACATTTCCCTCCTTCATCATTTCCCAAGAATCTTCCTTCAAGCTCAGTTTTAAAGATTGACACTAGTGCTCAGTTCTTCCCCTGCAACAATTTGCAGAGTTTAAAATCAGGACTAATGCTGAATGACGCAAGTGAGCCTTTTATCACTTGTGTCAACCCTATTTTGGCAAGTTTTAAAAAATGGAGTTGAAGCTTCCAACTCTATAAGCTTCGTGAACTGAAGTCTAGTAAATGGTTTAGCAAGATAGAGCTAAGAGAGTTTGTTTGGGCTCCTTTCCCCTATTAATATGGAACAAACCAAAAGGGATAAGGCCTCTCCCATCATAAGAGGATCCATTTCAACTCCATCAAAGCTATATAAACTCCCCATTTCACACCCTCAACTAGCTAATGAAAGGGTTGAAATAATCTGCAAATCTTGAGAGCCATATTGAGGATCTTAGCCTGCTATTTTGTGTGTGAAGGGAGAATAAGTTTTTTGTGTTTGGTTTGAAGCATAGGGAAAGAGGCCTTGAACGTCCATTATGTTGAGTGTGAATCATGAGATGCTTCTAGTGGAATTAATGCACATTCACTGACCTCCATCCTTCTTTGAGCTTAAGATAATTGCTAAAACACAAGGACTCAAAATAGCTCCTAGACTTGATTTCTAATCTCTTCATTCCATTTAGTTGTCATTTGGTAAGCTGCCTTACTGGGTAGATTGGGTCCTTGAATTAAATCAATATAATGATTGATGTTCCTCACAAGTCGTAAGGCATTTGTAAACTCAACAACTATAGCGTCAACAAAATCATCTAATAATTACTAAATTTCAATAGGAAACTAATTTAATTTTGTATGCATAAGGATAAGTTTAGGATTACCAATTAAATTGAACTGTAGGTCTTCCTCTTTCTTAATTTCCCGCAACAACTTCTTCCAGGTCATTATCAATACTCTTGGGCCAGTTTCCTCCTTGACTCCTTTATCTTCCAGGGGTAACAACACGTGCCTGCAATTGTCTTTCTCAAAAGAGTAGGTATTCTTCCTCCCATCATGAATAGCTCTGTTGTATCATTTTTTGGTTTTGATAAGTTAGAATAAATTAGACAAAAAATGAAAATGTATATACAAAATGTTAAGATAGGATATGGACAAGAAGAATATTGAGTAAAAATGTTAGGAAAATTTTTGAATAAATATGTCCAAATCAAAGAAAATGTTAGGGTAAATGCCCTAAAAAATAAAGGCAAAATAAAATGCTAGGTTAGACAGAAAAGAAAACATAAATAAACCATGAAAGTGTGCAAGTCTAAATGCCACTACTATTTACTTTAATGCATAATAATGATTTTGTGCAACTTGTTATTCATGCCACAATCCATGGTAGTCAAACTATTTAATCTTGGTTATTCCATGCTTTGAATTTTATGTTTATAGATCAGAGAATAAAATCTGACCAAACAGTTTAATCTCGGCAGATCATAGTTAGGTAGAGAAAATAAAAGGAGCTCATAAGCTCAATTTGAGCCCTTAGATGATATAAGGTTAGAAATAGAGTTAGATTGTTTATAAAAAGAAATATTGAGTTGCTAGTTCAAATGCACTCTAAAAGAATAAGAAAAATGTTAGGAATAGAAGGGTAGGTAGAAGTTAAAGGTTTTGAAATGCTGAAATGGTTATTTCCTAAAGTATATTATTGCATCGCATAATTCATAATGAAATGAACCATTGGGTAGAAGCAAAGTGCGATGTGCGATAATGCTGTCAATTGTTGGATGATTGTGGATTTTTGACCGTAGATCTTATCTTATCACATCGCTCTTAAGGGAATGAACCATCATGCATAAGAAAATGTGATTTGTGATATTATATCCCTTTATTCACTAAAACACCTAGACCCACACCCACCTATCATATCCTTTATAACCATTCATTCCCCACTATTACGATAAACACCCATTTACCTCTGCTCCACGTCACTTCATTAAGCTCTGCTGATTAATGTTAAACAAATCATTGACCATCAATAATCCCTTACCACCAATGCTTAAAGCACTGGGCCCATAATTTATTGCCCATTCGCTTCCCTTTCCTGACTGCTATTAGATTAACTCCTATCTAATCCAACGCTCCACATCCATATCGGCCGCGCCTGATGCCCGAACAATACCCGTTCGATAAAGTGGTTTTCCCCAACCACCCTTAAGCTACATGTCATACTCTAAAGTATATTGGGTGATCCCTCCTCAAAACCACCTTCGCCTCATAAAAGGTGCGACGACTATTAAATCCGCCTCCTCGCCAACCCGATAAACCGTTGATTATTCAAACATTCACGCCATATTGAAAACTTGCCTGTTACACTTTAAAAACCCCAAAAACTCTTTCTTTCATTCCTTTCACCCGTTTCACAATTGAAACCATTAAAACCCTTCAGCACTACCCTGAAACTTTGCGATGCCATTTGACCTCCAATTACGTTCTAGACGCTACCACAACTCCTTCCTCAAGTGTCCCTGTGTAAACAAAGCCATCAATTTCCTTCCTCTTGAACCTGTGTTTTCTTAACTATTGTTGTGTTTTACAGGTAATCTGCTGAATACTAGAGCATTGGATAGACAACTCTGATATCAGTTGCAAGGTCTGTTTATTCTAAGAATCAACAAGAAACATGTTAAAAAGTCTATATTTAGAGAATAAGACCATTACACAAGGAATAGAGAAGAAGACAACTATGCAAGGCCTTGACTATTAAAATAGAGGATCAACGATATAACTCTCATAATAAAAACAATCAGGGATTCTTTCTTCATCTCGGATGAAATCAAGCATATATTTCGGCTAAAGCTCTCTTCTAATAAATACACCGAGATGGATAAAATCTACAAAGGATAACAAGCATTTTTTTCCCAGATAAGAAATGCTAGGAGGAATTAACAGATTTACTTAATTAAGGATAATTGAACATCATTCAACTTTTGAAGGAACAGTTAGCTAGCTTCAACCTCCTTTCAACTTTTTCAGTGATATGTCATCAAGCAGCATAGTAGTAAAGTAGTTCCAGATCATTACACAGTTTTATTTTTGATTGTGTAAATAGTCTATTTTTGTAAAAGTAGTTTAGGATATTTTTTGTCCTACTATTGTATAAATAACTCTCTTCACGAGTCATCATGGGTTGCATGCTTGATGAAGCATTTCTAGATATTTGTTGTACTTGACTTTTCTAGAACCTTAATACTATGCAAAGGATTCTGAATTCTGTTTTGCACAGTTTGTGTTTCATGTAATTTTTTCCTGTATTACTCATTATGTTTTTCTTCATATTCTTATGACTCTACAGAGATAACTAGGTAGGAATAATTATGTCTCGATCTATTCCTATAAGATTTCTGAAGCAATAATCATTAAAGAGAATGGATTAATGGACTGTCTGTTTAATTAATTCCCTCTGAATCAATAAATCATCAGCATCTCATTGTAAGCATAAGCATATTCTCTTGAACCTTCTGAACATTGGTAAGAGGTTTTCATACTTATGAATATGCAATTATCTATCTGAGAATTGTGATAATCATATTATTTTTTGTTTTCTGCTCACCACTATTCAAGCTTTATCACTGTGTGAAATTTTGTAGCAGTTCTTTACTGAGATATTGATATTATTCAAAGGGTTAGGTATATCAATTCTATATTTGTTTTATTGGTCTCCCAAATCAAAACAAAAACCCCCAAAACATTTATCTTAGATGCTTTGGCATAATAGCTGACCATTATTATCTCAGAGGTACAACATTGAACTTGCACCGTTGTCAAGGACTCGAATTCCATTAAGTTTTCCTGGGGAAACAATATGTATTCTATTCCTTTAAGGTAATTAAAGGTATATAAAGATTGAAATCCTTCACCTGGCAGCTCCACTCTCTCAAACTGGCACCTTTTAAGCACACCAGATCTTGTTCAGAGGGTAACCTAGTTGATCCTTTGTTAGATCTTAAGAAAATTATGAGAAGAGCCAGTTCTAAAAGGGGACATCAACCCTCTTCTTCTTTGTATTCTTCTATCTTAAGACTTACATTCTAAAGATTTACCATCATTTGATCCTTATAGTAACATTCCATCTAGTCTATATTACTCTCACTTATCACCTAGGGTTGTTGAACTCTTGAGGAAAGGATTTGACTTTAAATCAACATTCCTCATTCATTAATTTGAAACTCATCCAAAACCCTCACTAATACCAGGATATCCTAAAACTGAATCTGAATTGGGTGTTAATTTACTAGAATATAAACCAACATATTTCATATCCCCTACCACTTATTCATTTCCTCCCACTTTTGGATAACCTGAAGCTTCTACTTCTGAACAACCAAAAGAGACCTTCTCTGTTTATTCAAATCCACTCTTTGAAACAAAGGAAAGTATTCATCCACATATCCAAGAGTTAGTTCTTAGGACTCCTTTGAAATCACTCAGGAGATCCCCTCCTTCTTCACCTCCAAGTAGTTCTTCAACCCCTCAATCACCTTCTTCAACTTCTTCTTCATCTTCTTCAACTTCTACATCCACACAAACACCTCATACACCACCTTGCACTATGGCTTTCCAACCTATTGTACAGGCTAGATATGCAGCTTTAGTCTTACCTCCTAATCTCGATGCATTCCCAGTTGGATACTTGAAATACCTTCCCAGGTATAATGGAGAGACTGGCCCTTCTGCTGAAGACCATCTTCAAGCCTTTTTAGACATTACAGATAACATGAATATTGAATGAGAAAATGTTTACACCAGGTTATTTGTACAATCACTTGAAGGAAATGTAAGAATTTGGTTTAGGCAGTTACCTACAAATACCATTAGAAATTGGGAAGAGCTTACAACTAATTTTAAAAACAAATGGGGTGTGAAAAAGGATCCTCTTTACTTTCGTACTGATTTTGATGAACTTAAAATAAATTTTGGTGAACCTGTATCATACTTTATCAAAAGATTCAATAAGCTTTACCATAAAATGGCCCCTGATTGTAAACCCCCTGTAGTAGCAACAAAGTCTAGATTTTCTAAAGCCTTTGATGATGATTTTGTTGTTATTCTAAGATAGAGAACTTCAATAACTCTTGAAGATATGCAAAAAAATTCTATTGAGGTAGAAGCAAATAGGGCTACTTCAACTAGTTTGAAAGCTAAAGAGGAAAAGGCCAAAACTCGAATCGACACTAGAGGCTTCTGGTTCCTCTAAGACTAAAACTGAAGATTCTAAAATAGATGAAATCAATTCTCTTCTTAGAAATCTATCTAATAGAATTTCCAATATTGAGATTCAACCGAGGACAACTCAACAAACAGTTTCCAAACCCCAAAATCAAAATCAAGGCCAGTATCAAAGAAATCCACCATTATGAATTCTTCAGAGACCTAGTAATGATCAACAGGTTCCTACTCCTTTGTTGATAGATGATCATAAACTTGATGATAATACTATGACCATAACTGAAGATATAAATAATTTGGATACTTCCTCTAATCAAACAATTATTATTCTTCTTACACAACAAAATCAGGTTCAAGAAGATCAAGAATCTTCATAGGTTTCTAAATACCATGCCTTCTCTGAATTTTTAATTGCAGAGTTGAACAAAAGATATGACCTTAGGCCTAGGCCTAGTCCTGGAGGAAACTCCAGTAATTGAACCTCGTTCCAAAAGCTTCTCAAACTCAAACAACTTTTATTCGACCAGTAGAACAACCAATTGATATTCCTTAAAATGACAAAAATGCATTGACTACTTTTAATGTTGAAAAAGAGTTAGAAAGAGTTAAAATTTCAATTCCTCTTTTAGAACTTTCTTAAAACCCTGGGTATAAAAATCAGGTCTCGAAATGGATACAAAATACCTCGGTTGATGCTGAAGGTGATATCATTAGTTTGCAAGATGAAAAACCAACAGTTGTTTTTGGCCCAAGCTCAGATATGATAGATGAAATAATGCCTCCTTTCTATGTAACTCTAAAGACAAATGATTCCATGTCGTATAATTTTATGCTTGATTCTGGAGCATCACGTAACCTCATGCCAAAAACTATCATGGATCATTTGAAACTTGACATAACTAGATTGTATCATGACTTGTAAACCTTTGATTCTAAAAGGGTGCCTTTCTTAGGATTGATTAAGGATTTAGTAGTTACCCTTGCCCAAATTCCATTGAAAAGTATAGTACTTGATATAGTTGTCATAGATATCCCTCCCAAATTTGGAATGCTCCTTTCAAGGTCTTGCTATGCCAAATTAGGGGGAACTCTTCAGATGGATATGTCTTATGCTACTATTCTAGTTTATGGGGGAGAACAACTAATATTATATAGGGAGGTGAGATTTGTGCACACTGTTTGTAAAAAAAATCAGCCAAAGAACCATCCCATTTATGCAATTGACCAAGATTTTGGTTTCTTTCAACTCTCTTCAAATCAAGTGCATGAAACTCAAGTTGAAATTGAAGATGTAATTGAAATTCCAGTACCAAATAAAACTGAGATATGGAAACTATTCTTTGGTGGCTCTTGTACAAAATATGGATCAGGAGCTAGAGTAGTTTTAATATCACCAGAAAAAGAAAACATTACGCAATCATGTAAGCTTGATTTCGAAGTTACAAATAATGTGGTTGAATATGAAGCTTTCCTTTTAGGATTGCAATTAGCCAAAATCTTAAAGGTTCAAAAATTAAGTGTTTTTATGGATTCAGAGCTTATTGTCAAACAAGTGATAAGTATTTTCTAGACTAAACATCCTAGACTTAGGTCTTACAAAAATGAAGTATGGGATTTCGTTGAAAACTTCTTTGATGCCTTTAATTTGACTTATATTCCAAGAGATCAAAATATTCATGCAGATGTAGCTATTTCTTCTAGTTCATTTAAAATTCCTAATCAGACTAATGTACTCTACCAAATATAAGTCAAGTATAGACCATCTATCTGAGACAATCTGAAACACTAGCAGATATTTGAAGATGATGAACACTTGAAATATTTTCTGCAACTTGTAGATCAATTTTCTCTTCTACAAATTGATGAAGATAGATCCCAAATAAATGAAATAAAAAGTGAAAATGATACTTCATATTTCAGTTCAAAAATTGTTGCTCATAAGATTATTCAATTGTCTAACAATTTATTCCAAAAGGCTTGATACTTTAGAAAAATTGTTTGATCAAAATGATGTTCTCCAAAATACTCAGTCAATTTCTTCGGAAGAGGATATAGAGGAAATTAACATTGGAACAAATGATGATGTCAAAAGCATCAAAATTTGTGCATCTCTAGGCCCTGAGATTAAAACTCAATATCTTAAGTTACTTCAAAATTATAAGGATTTTTTTGCTTGGACCTAGTTGATCTAAAAACTTATGATACTTCATTAATACAACATAAAATCCCTTTGAAGCCAGAAGTAGTTCCTTATCAGGAAAAACTTAGGAGGATTAATCCACCCCTTTTACGAATTGTTGAAAGGGAAATTAAGAAAATGATAGATGCCCAGATCATTCTCCCTCTTAGATATTCTATTTGGGTTGCAAATTTATTTCCAGTTAGGAAAAAGAGTGGAGAAATTAGGCTTTATGTGGACTTTAGAAATTTGAACAAAGAATCATTAAAGGATAATTGCCCTTTGCCCAAGATGGATTAATTACTTCAAATTGTTTCAGGAGCACAAAGACTTTCTATGCTTCATGGTTTTTCAGGTTATAATCAGGTGAATGTTGATCCAACAGACAAGGAAAAGACAACCTTCACTACACCCCGGGGTACATTTATGTATGCTAGAATGCCATTTGGATTATCAAATGCTGGAGAAAAATTTCAGAGAGCTATGGATGTAGCTTTCATGGGTCTGGTAAACAAATTTGTAGTTATTTGTCTTTATTACATTACTGTTTTTTCTAAATCTGATCAGAAACATCTAAAGCACTTGAACAAGGTTTTTGACATGTGTAAGAAATTTGGGATACCATTGAACCCTAAAAGGTCTTTGTTTTCTATTAAAGAAGGAAAGCTATTAGGCCATATAATCTCAAAGGAAGGAGTGGTAATTGATCCTAAGTGTGTATCTTCCATTGAAACATTGACCTTACCTAGAAACAAGAAATAAATTGAAGCTTTTCTGGGTAAGATTAATTTTTTAAGAAGATTAATCTCGAATTATGTAGAGATTGTAAAAGATATAACTGACATGATCCAAAAGGATCACGAAGTTAAATGGGCCGACTCTTCCAGGCATGCATTTGATCAGATCAAGAATGGTATCTCTCAAGCTCCCACCTTGGCCAGCCCTGATTATACTAAACCATTTAGTATCTTTTATTTTGCCTCAGAAACAACCCTTGCTGTTGTCCTATTACAAAAGAATGAAGATTCTCATGACCAGCCCATAGCCTTTTTCAATAAGGTTATGAGAGATGCCGAGCTTAAGTATGACATAATCGAGAAGCAAGCATATGCCCTCATTCAAGCCCTGAAATCTTTCAGGATGTATGTCCTACACTCACTTATTACTAATTATGTTCCTAATGGTGCTGTAAAAATTATTTTAACTCAACCTGACACTGATAAAAGAGGTAGGTGGATCACTCAAATACTTGAGTTTGATCTAACTATCAAAACTACAAAGCTAGTAAAAGGCTAGGGATTAGCCAAGCTTCTAGCATAATCCAATTGCAAAGCTTGGAATCAATTCTATTTTAGAAGTACAGGGGAAGAATCCACAAGAACCTTCTATCCTTGCACAAGGAAAGAATCTACAAGAATCTTTCGTAATTCTACAAGGGGAGAATCCACAAGAGCCTTCTCTTCAACCTAAAGAAAAGAATCCACAAGAACTTTACCTTCAGATCAGATCAATGATTTATGTATTGATGACAAATTTCTATTGTCATATTTGTATAGAGACATTTTAAATTTTCTCCTCTATTTTGAATGCCCAACATCAATTTCCAAAGCCCAGTGTAAAAGTCTTAAATTAAAAGCAGTCAAGTAATGCATCATAAATGAAAATCAAAAACTAAAGGAATCATTAATAATTTTCATTTAGGATTCTGTGGAGGACATTATGCTTGGAGAGAAACAAAATACAAGATATTAAGGGGAGGATTTTATTGGCCAACATTGTTCTTGCAAGTAGGGGCAAAGGTTAGAAGTTGTGTTCCTTGTTAGGTGTTTGCTGGTAAGCATAAACTAGAAGCTCTTCCACTAGTACCATAAATAATCTCAACACCTTTCCTTCAATGGGGATTAGATTTTATCAGACAAATCCATCCCACTTCAAGTAATCAACACAGATAGATTCTCACAACAACAAAATACTTCACTAAATGGGTGGAAGCAATTTTGGTATGAAATGCTACTGATTCAGTAGTAATTAAGTTCATTGAAGAAAACATCTTATCTAGGTTTGGTTGCCCAACTCAAATTGTCACAGATAATGCAACAACATTCTCTAGTGTTAAAATGACTGAGTTTTGCCAGAAATATCAGATTTTGTTACATCATTCAACTCCATACTACCCTCAAGGTAATGGCCTCGTAGAATCCTAAAACAAAAGTCTAGCAAAGGTAATGAAAAAGACCCTAGAAGATCATAAAAAGAGCTTGGACTCTCATTTAGTTTATGTAGTATGGGCAAACAAAATAACTCCAAAAAGATCTACTAGTAAATCTCCTTTTCATTTAGTCTATGGGGAAGATGCAATTTTTTCCACCACTTTGGCTTTCACAGTTTTAAAATTCTTGTAGGACTCAATAGATGAACCTGATGATTTTTCAAGAAGGATAAATCATATTATTAAATTAAATGAAAACAGAGATGAAGTTCAATACAAATTGAAGAAGTATCAGAATAAGATGAAAATCCTGTTTGACACAAGAGCTAGGGAAAGGGACTTTATGGAAGGTGACCTAGTTCTATGATGGGACTCCAGGAGGGAGGAAAAGGGAAAGCATGGTAAGTTTGACAACCTATGGTTTGGTCCATTAGCAATTTTTGAAGTAAAGGGTAACAACACCTTTGTGCTGCAAAATCTTGAGGGACAATATTCCACTTATCTTGTAAATGGAAGGTTTCTCAAACATTTCATTCAATAATAAGAAGTTGGGATACATTTCATTGTAAATATTTTGGTTTCTTTTACCTTTAATCTATACGTGAGATATTTTACAAGAAAGACTCCAGAGCCTGAGGAGAAGGCACATGGATCTGCAGGTTTTCTGCATTCTACAGGAGAAAGCAGTCCCCAGCTAGAGCTGATGTTGTAGCATTTTTTGGTTTTGATAAGTTAGAATAAATTAGACAAAAAATGAAAATGTATATACAAAATGTTAAGATAGGATATGGATAAAAAGGATATTGAGTAAAAATGTTAGGAATTTTTTTGAATAAATATGTCCAAATCAAAGAAAATATTAGTGTAGATGCCCTAAAAAATAAAGGCAAAATAAAATTCTAGGTTACATAGAAAAGAAAACAGAAATAAACCATGAAAGTGTGAAAGTATAAATGCCACTACTATTTAATTTTATGCATAATAATGATTGTGTGCAACTTGTTATTCATGCCACAAGGTAATCAAACTATTTAATCTTGGTTATTCCATGCTTTAAATTTTATGTTTATAGACCAGAGAATAAAATCTGACCAAATAGTTTAATCTTGGCAAATCATAGTTAGGTAGAGAAAATAAAAGGAGTTCATAAGCTTAATTTGAGCCCTTGGATGTTATAAGGTTAGAAATAGAGTTAGATTGTTTATAAAAAGAAATATTGAGTTGCTAGTTCAAATGCACTCTAAAAGAATAAGCAAAATGCTAGGAATAGAAGGGTAGGTAGAAGTTAAAGGTTTTGAAATGTTGAAATGGTTATTTCCTAAAGTATATTATTGTATCGCATAATTCATAATGGAATTAACCATTGGGCGGAAGAAAAGTGTGATGTGTGATAACACTGTCAACCGTTGGATGACTGCGGATTCCTGATCGTAGATCTTATCACATCACATCGCTCTTAGGGGAATGAACCATTAGGCGTAAGAAAATGTGATTTGCTATATTCTATCCCTTTATTCACTGAAACACCTAGACCCACACCCGCCTATCATATCCTTTATAACCATTCATTCCCCGCTATTATGATAAACACCCATTTACCTCTGCTCCACGTCACTTCATTAAGCTCTTCCTGATTAATGTTAAACCCATCATTAACCTTCAAAAATCCCTTACTGCCAATGCTTAAAGTGACGGGCCCTCCCTAAGCCTATACTTTATTTCCCGCTCGCTTCCCTTGCCTGACTACTATTAGATAAACTCCTGTCTAATCCAATGCTCCACATCCATATCGGCTGCGCCTGATGCCCAAACAATACCCATTTGATAAAGCGGTTTTCCCAACCCCCCTGAGAATATGTGTCACACTCTAATTACATCAGGTGAGCCCTCCTCAAAACCACCTTCAACTTATAAGCGGTTCAATGACCCTTTAAAACCTCCTCCTCACCAACCCGATAAACTGCCGATTATTCAAAAGTTCACACCATATTAAAAACTTTCCTGTTACACTTTAAAAACCTAGAAAACTCTTGTTTTCATGCCATTCACCCGTTTCATAGTTTAAACCATTAAAACCCTTCAGCGCTACTGTGAACCTCTGCGATGCCATTTGACCTCCAATTATGTTCAGGATTCTACCACAACTCCTTCCTCAGGTGTCCCTATGTAAACAAAGCCATCAATCACCTTCATGCTGAACCTGTGTTTTCTTAACTATTGTTGTGTTTTGCAGGTAATCAGCCGAAGACTTGAGAATTGGATAGACAACTCTGATATCAGTCACAGGGTCTGTTTATTCTAAGACTCAACAAGAAAACTGTTAAAAAGTCTATATTTAGAGAAGGGACCATTACACAAGGAATAGAGAAGAAGAAAACTATGTAGGGCCTTGACTATTAAAATAGAGGATCAACGATATAGCTTTCATAATAAAAACACTTAGGGATTCTTTCTTCATCCCGAATTAAGTCAAGGATATATTTTGGGTAAAGCCCTCTTTTAGAAAATAAACCTAGATGGATGAAATCTAAAAAGGATAACAAGCATTTCTATCCCGAATAAGAAATGTTGGGAAGAATTAACAAATTTACTTAATTAAGGATAATTGAACAACATTCATCTTTTGAAGGAACAGTTGCCTAGCTTCAACCTCCTTTCAATTTTTTAGTGATATGTCATCAAACAACACAACATTAAAGCAGTGCTAGATCATTAGACAATTTTATTTTTGATTGTGTAAATAATCTATTTTTGTAAAATAAGTTTAGGATATTTTTCATCCCACTCTTGTATAAATAACTCTCTTCACGAGTCATCATGGGTTACACCCTTGATGAAGCATTTCTAGATATTTTATGTGCTTGACTTTTTTGGAACCTCAATAGGAAGCAAAGGATTCTGAATTATGTTTTGCACAATTTGTGTTTCATGTAAGTTTTTCTTGTATTACTCATTATGTTTTTCTTCATATTTTTATGACTTTACAGAGATAACTAAGTAGGAATAATTGTGTCTCAATCTATTCCTATAAGCTTTATGAAGTGATAATCATTAAAGAGAATGGATTAATGGACTGTCTGTTTCATTAATTCCCTCTGAATCAATAAATCATCAGCATCTCATTGTAAGCATAAGCATGTTCTCTTGAACCATCTGAACATCACTAAGAGGTTTTCATACTTATGATTATGCAATTATCTATCTGAGAATTGTGATAATCATATTATTTTTTGTTTTCTGCTCACCACTATTCAAGATTTGTCACTATGTGAAATTTTATAGCATCCCTTTACTGAGATATTGATATTATTCAAAGGGTTAGGTATATCAGTTCTATATTTGTTTTATTCATTGGTCTTCCAAATCAAAACAAAAACCCCCAAAACATTTATCTTAGATGCTCTGGCATAATAGCTGACCATTATTATCTCAGAGGTACAACAAGATCCTTTGTCATATTACCACAACCTTCCTAATAAGACATGGAAAACATCCATAGGCATGACCTCACATAACACCTCATCCTTTTACTTTTTGATCTATAACTCTACCATTCTTTGCTCATTTAACAGGATCTGATGTCACTTTTGCAACCATGTAACCCAGTAAGGTGTGGGGTGTGTCATGTTTTTCAAACCTAATTTATCCACCATTTCCATAGATACCAAATTATTTTTGTTTCCATTATCAATAATGACTTTACATCCCTTGCACTTGCAGATTGTTCTAAACAAGTTCCTAATGCAATGTACTAGCTCTTCCTTCTACTTCTATCCTTTAATTAAGATCATATTTAGCATTAGGGATTCACCCAACTTAGGAGTCTCCTATTTTACCTTTATTTGTTCTACTTCGTCCTTGGCTTCTACAAAATTCACTCCTCTTGGACTCACTGATTTATTTTCGAGACAGTTCCATCAAATATGGCCTTTATTTCCACATCTGTAATAACTAACTTCTCTTTCTTTACCTTTTCCTCTGAGGAAAAATCTCTTCCCTCTTGAATCTCCTCCTTTTGGAGATTTACTGCTTGAACTACTTATTTCCTCTCTTAGTGTTTGAACTCTTCCCCCTATTGGGAGATCCTTGCCCTCTAACTAGATTCATTCCTCTACTCCGTTGGCTCTGTCTCCTAGCTAATTTTTCTTCTTCCCACAATGTTTCCTAATAGGCATCCTCCATGGTATTTAGAGTGACAGGTACCTTAGGCTATTTGTGTATCTTTAGATCTTCTTCTTGATCAATGATTATCATTGATGTTAAACCAAGAAACACCAAGGGCTACCTCAATCTTTTATGTGAATTTTAACTTGACAACTCATTCTATTCCAAGTCAAGGTTCTTCTTGATGGATTCTACTCATCGAGATGTTTCTGTTGATATATGGCATGTCATGCAGTTCTTCATGGTTTGGGAGATATCCGTGTTTGACGTTAGTAACCCTAGTTGGTGGGCTAAAACCCCATGGGGGTGTGGCATGATACTCACCATTGGTTGTGGTTATTTAATAGTTAATAATTAATAATGTTTTAAGCTCCTAAAATCCCTTGAATGTTCACTTGTTGAGGACCCTCTCAACTCAAGACATTTCTATAAATAGTGACCCTCATATCCTCCTCTCGTAAGTACTTTTAACGAACTATCTTCTGAGAAGACCTCTGTAATTTTTTGACCCTCTTGAGATTGTAATGCATGATATGTTGCAGGAAGTTTAAGGTTTCGTTGAGGTCTGGTTATGTTACAAAATTGTGATCAAGTTTGAAGGTCGATTTTGAAGCAATTTTAGAGCCTTGGATTCTAGGATTTCGCTACAACAAACAGGGCATCGTGGAATTTTTTCTATAAAGTTTTTTATACGAATATTTAGAAGTTGAAATTAAAACTTATTTGAGATGAAATACTGATGAACCTCATGAACGAATTTCAGATCTTGGTTCGCTATGTTTTTGGAGATATGCTATGAGGAAGTTAGGGTTTTTACAGGTTCCCAAATTCCATGTCAAACAGGTGACCTTAGGAAAATCATCATAACTTTCTCTCTGAGGATTGGATTCAAATTTAGTAAATATTGGCAGAACGAGGAAAAACTATAGTTTTTTGGGTACCATTTTTAGGGCCAAAGGTTGAAACAATGACACATGGCTAAACTCTTCGTACAAGTTCACTCTACTAAACCAGTCTATAATCAGGTCATCGTGGGAGATTGGGCATACCTCTTTCTTGAAGAATCAAATATCAATCATACTTGTGGGGTTGGAAAGAGGAATTAAAGGGATACCACGGAAATAAAGTTTAGAATTTTTATATCCAAAATCACATATGTCAAATAGATTTAATAGCGAGCTCCTAGAAGGCAAGAAAAAATATCACTGCAGTAAGGACCACACATCAATAGTCAAGGGTAAGTCTACTACAGCAAGGTATGTATGATTAGTTTTTTCATTTGAATTTTGAATATCATCTCTGACATGTGCTTTTGCAGGACAGTGTAAGTATATTGTTTGTGTACTGGTTTGGGTATTGTTCATTAATGCATGTGCAAGAAGGAGGACACTTCAGGACAACTTGAACACACACTAGAAGGACATGCGACACCAAAGTACCATTACTTGAAGCAACCATGACAATACCTCAACAACTCCAAGTGATCAAAGAAGTTGTGTTAAGTCAAGCGTCAGTTCTTTTCAAGAATCAATATTGGAAAATATCATCATTGCAAAATTGTAAAAGAGTCATTATTGTAAAAATGTCAATCTTCCTAGAGTTGAAGAGGCATGGTTGGGATGTATAGGAGTTACTATTGGGATGATGTCATGGTTTGGTTGTAGGTCATAGTGTGATTGAGTGTTTAGTCAAGTACAATAAAATCATTGTAAATCATATTGTATCGTGGATCATTTTCCTTGGTATAGGTGTCCACACTCTTGTCTCATTATGGTCATTATAGGGTGGCAGGGAGGTTCTAGCCAAGTGCACAAAGTTACCTATAGGTTGGAGCCTATGAACACTTCAGGGTGATAGGTTGGTCTAGGATGTTGGGCATCCATTCAGTTGAATACTAAAGAAACCAGGGCATTGGGTCATCCTTCTAGTGGGAGCTAGAGAAGAATGCTTTTCCAGAATTCTAGGAAGTTGTAACTTTCATTTTAGTTGGGGCTAAAGATTAAATAATTTATTAAAAAAACATTCAGTGGTTTTTGACCCGGAGAGGGTTTTCAACCTAAACTTTTTGTGCTTATTATGTTCTTTGTTTACTATTGTTACTAGATAAACATTAATAATAATTGAAGATTAAATAATGCTCTAAAAATATTTAAAGTTCTAATTTCTAACAAACACTGATTCACCCCCACCTCTTAATATTTCTAACACTTCTCCACGTCTTCCTTGATGTGATGTGATATTATATTTTTCCTCTAGAATTCCTTTATATATTCCTTCACCATCATGGAATTCTACCTCAAATTCTGTAGCTTCCTGAATAAATTCGGCTTGTAATCATTGGGAATGAACTTGCTCTTGAATTTAGCCATCATTCTATCCAAAACATTAATCTTTTCTATCCCTTTTCCCTTTTGATCTTCCCACAACTCATTGCACCATAGTGTTGCATGTTCCCATACGCTGGTCACAACATACTTTACCTTACGGTCCTCCTCAAAATACTCATAATCAAAATATGTGTCAAGAGTTCTGATCCAATCCAACATTTCCTCCACATTCAAGTTTCCATCATGCAATGGCACTTACATCTTTGGTCTAGACCCAACCTTGGTAACTAGTTTTATTAGTTGTTCATATGGTTGCACCCTTCCTAAATCTCCTTCCACCTTTTCCTCAGAACTTGTGTCTTCACTCTCACTGGCATCTCCCACATTAGTTTCTCATCTTTGGGAAGTCTCATGACCTCCATTATTTACTCTATACACCTCAATTCAAATCTCAATTTCTCGTCCATTCCACTCCTTTCTCAGCCTCACATTTTGTGTGACATAACTGTAACACAATTCTTAACAACTCCTCAAATTCTCTTACTAGTTATAGGCGTTATAGAGCTCAAAATATCTAATACCACTTTGACACAATATAGGTGGTGGCCACACTTCCTTTATGCAAACAAACTAGGTATGAAAATACCCCAAAGTTTTTTCTCTCCTCCTATCATGGATAAAACTTTCTCTTTTCATAAACCATTTTATAATTAAATATTTTATATCATAACTGGGACCCACATCTAAAGTATAATCATGGTTTAAAATGAATCATTTGATGAAAAATATATGTGTTTCACTATATTCAGCCTAGGCTCCAACTACACTTGTCAGGCCCATAATAACTCTTATAGGGTCCCATGCCTATCAGTGGTCGACACTTTGGGGTTAATTGGGGGGAGTGGATGACCAACTATTGGGGATTATTTTTTGATTAATTAATTCTTTCCATAGGGTATTCTCGACGTCCAACAAGAGGTTTCGATTTCTTTTTAATGGAAGATTCATGCAGGAGGATTCTAAAATTCACAATATTTCCTGGCCTTTCTAAGAAAAACTAAATTCATTCCAATGAAAAGGCTTACCCTGATTCAATGTCTGGTTAAGAGTTAGTCTTCTTCCTAGAATAGCTTCACTAATTCCAATATCTACCTTGGACACAAAGATTCATAACTTAGGGAAAAAAGAACAGACACTAGTAAAAAATTGGAATTAGAATAACAATGGGTCATGCAATAATCCTCCCAATACATTTCCTTCTTCTTCCTCAAGAGTTCATTCCCATGAGATATTTAAGCCCATATTTTATACAAATCATAGGGAATTCCTCCCATAACAAAAATATGGATGCATTGCCTAATGATAGCCTTCTCAAAGATGAAATTTGGGCCCTTCTAGAAGCCCTCTAATAACAAGAAGATAAATTGTCCCAATCAAAAGGAAACATCAACAAATAGAAAAACAACATTTGGTATAGTTGTCCCTCAAGGGACATAAGCAAGAAAATATAAGTGTAGGAGATATTTACAATGGGAAATTATTTTCTTAAGAAAAACAAAAGGTGGAATGATGCTCGTGCATCATATTGTTGGGAAAACTCTACAAAAATGGAAATATAACTAATTGCATATATAACATTAGTTTATTTGTACTAAGGTACATGAGGCTACCTACAAGCCTCTTATATGATGTTGAATCCACAATAGGTCCATCATTTTCCATGCTCATTTTTGTTCTTGTTGTAATAGACACCTTTTCTAACTTGCATTTTTCCATCCCAAAACTCTTTAAGATATCTATAGCACACTTTTGTTGACATATGAACATCCCTTGAGAAAACTGACTTCAATTCTCAAAATGTACTTCATGAGACCAAGGTTTATTATCGTAAATTCTATATTCATGGAAAATTTGAATTCATCTAACATCATATTTCATTTATATATCATGACATAAACATTAATACAAATTGTAAGGAATTTTACCTTAAATTTATTTGTTACATAGAGTGAACTCATTATTTCTTCTACTGAACCGATTGCTAAGTAAATACGAGTCAATATGACTACACCAAGATCTTGGAGCTTGATTCATGTTATAGAAGGATTCCTTCAACTTGTACACTTTTTACTCCTAGCCTTTTACATACACTTTCTCTTTTCATTTTTCATTCATAAAGGCTAACTTTACATACATCTAGTAAAATGGCCATTTTATTGGGCTACAATGGTTAACATAACTACAATAAGATGTAAGATTCCTACTATTATTTTTTGTAGCATATGATGTGTTCTAGCGACAAAACTTTATGGACAGGCTAGAATGAATGATTTCTCCAAAACCCATAAATCGTTTATGGAAATTCCTCCCTTAAGTGTCTCAAGCAGATTATTAACCAACTTTTTAATTATTTCCTAAGTTTAAATTTAGGAAATATGGTTAATTAATCAATGTTAGTTTAAATGTGGTGAGAATCATCTAGAAACTCACGCGAACTGACACGGAATTAATTTGGGCCATCGATTATGTTTTAATCTTGGTCATTGGTGCTTCAATAGAAGATTATAAGAAGAAGTCGACGGGTAGATGGAGAACACACTAGTGCAGATACTCAGTAACCTAGGAAAATCGATTTTATCAATGGTTGAAGCCCAACAAGAGAAGATAGAGTTAGAGGGTGAGTTTTAGGGGACAGAGAGGGAATCAATAGTAGTATGAGAGTGCATGATAAATTTTAGAAGGGTCAGTGGGAGAAAGGACACATTTCATCAGGGCATTACGTAGAGGATGACACAGTGAGACCAGTGTAAGGGCAGATGGGCCATTTTGGGGTCAGAGAATCGCCGTGGAGAGTGATAAATTCAATACTAAATTTATCTCAATGTTTCTTTCTCTATTTTTTCTTTCTGATATCTTGTACATGAATTACTACTAAAGAATAATAAATAAATCCTCATATGCTACACTGGTTTTCCCACATTGGGTTTTTCAGGGACGATTGTCCAAAAATAACTGTGGCAATATTCTTATATGTGTGATAGAATTTCTCTAATTTTCCTTGGATTTGTTTTTCCTCACTATTTAATTTGTGAAGGTTGTAATGTATTTATTTCTTGGTTTTTCATAAAAATATGCAAATAATTTGTTTAATTTATTTAACAAATAGAAGAGATAATATCAGTTACTACAATAAGATTCTAGACTTTAGAATTTTCACATGGTATCAAACCTTAGATTGTAAGCCAAAGAGCTTAGTAGTAGAAGGAAAGAGAATTTCAAATCTCTGCAAAGGCAGCAGTTCGAAACCCTCTAGAGGCAGTGCAGTCCCTTAGGGCTAGAAGGGTCAGTTTTTGAGGAAAATTTATTTCTTTGATAGAGTTGACATAGAATAAAATATTCCTGATTCAAGATTACTAGAGGTAGAGGGAGTTGCAACAATTTACTTGTAGAGTATATTTCCATCTAGGACGCAACATTTTTGCAGCAGCCAAATCAATGTTGAAAAGGAAAGGAGAAATAACATAGAAAAGTAATGGATAGAATCAACAATTAGGAATCCTCATAATTCCCTTCCAGATTGGAAGATGATTTTGCGTGCTTGTCAGGTTCAACATCATCTGGTATATGTTTTATTGATAGTGGAGCTACATCTCATATGACGGGAGTTAGATAATATTTCTCTAGCTACCAGGAGGAGTAGACGGAATTCCAGATCACTATGGGGAACAAAACTAAATGTACTTTGGTAGGAAGAGGCACCATAAAGTTTCAATCTGAAACAGGAACTAGCACTAGTGCTACTAATGTACTACATGTGCCAAGATTAGGTATGAACCTAATTTCAGTGTCCCATTTCCAGGACAATGGGTATGATGTACAACTTTTAGGGAATAAAGTGTACGTCAAACACTCTAGATGGAAGAAGGTGAGACGGATTGGAGATAGAAGAAACATGTGATATAGGTTGCAGATTGATTCTCCAATGGCACTAATAGGAAAGGACAATAGTAGTGGCAAGGAGCTGAACGAACTATGGGAGAGGAGGATAGGACATTTACACCATGAAGTACTTAGGATGCTCAAAGAAACTGTGATTAGTGTTCTAGTTCTCAATCTTGAGCACGACAAAGTTTGTAGAGGTTGTGTACTTGGGAAGTATGCTAAGGAAGCATTTCCTAGAAGTGATAATAGACCAAAAGGTGTTTTGGGATTGATATACACTCATATATTTGTGGCCCTATGTCCACCAAAGCTATTAGTGGAAGTGAATATTTTGTCACATTTATTGATGACCATTCTAGGAAGACTTGGATCTATTTTCTAAAGACCAAAGATGAGGTCTTTGATTGATTTAGAGAGTTCAAGGCACTCGTAGAGAACACAAAAAGGAAAAATATCTAGGTGATGTGTTCAAATAACAGTGGATAATACATTGATAAAGACTTCATAAGCTTTTGTGCATAGGAGGGCATCAAAAGAGAATGGAAAACTGCATACAACCCTCAACGGAATATAGTAGTGGAGCGGAAGAACAAAACAATAGTTGGGGCTACAAAGGCTATGTTATATGATGAGAATTTGCCTAGATTTATATGGGCTGAGGCATGTAACACAACAATGTAGATTTAAAATAGAACACCTCATAGAGAATTGGGGAATAAAACTCCAGAAGGAGTCTTCACAAGGAAGAAGCCTGAAATGTCATTTGAGGATTTTTTGGAGTGTGGCCTACTATCACATCCTAGATGAAAAGCGAAGTAAGTTAGATCTGAATGCATAGAAGGGGTTCCTCGTAGGATATATGAAACCTCAAAGGCATACAGGATCTACATTCCTAGTAGTAGGAATATTATAGTAAGGAAAGATTCAAAGTTCATGGAAGATAGAGCTTTTAGAAAATCTTGAGAGATCCCTACAAGAGATCAATTAGCAAAGGTTCCATTAGACTTCTACTTGCAGGGACATCAAGTTAGAGAAGCAGGAGGATAGTCAGAGGGGTCAAGCATAGTGACTAGTACCAAAATCTCCTTAGGAGTAGGAGATCCAAGAAGTTCTCAGCAGATGGAGCAGTAGGAACAAGTGGAGGAATTGACTAAACCTCCCACCACTAGTGGTAGATCTAGTAGGGAAGTGTGCCAGACCTTGAGATATGCGGAGGAGTTTGTCGAAGCTCCAAGGATAGACAAAAGACAATGCAGGAAGCCTAATAGATATCAAGCCTTGGTAGCTCAGGTTGCATAACCTTCCAGTTTTCAAGAGGCCTCGCAGCATCAGGTGTGGGTGGATGCCATGGTAGAAGAATACAACTCTATCATGAAAAATTATGTTTGGGAGGTAGTGCCTCGTTGAGAAGACAAATCAGTTGTAGGTTCTATATGGATCTACAAGATCAAGTATGCTATAGATGGTAGTGTGGAGAAGTACAAGACTATATTTGTGGCAAAGGGGTATACTCAGAAGGAAGGAATAGAATATGGGGAGACCTTCACCCTAGTTTCCAGATATACGTCTATCATATCCGTCATATCCTTAGCAACACAAATGGGATGGGAAATCCACCAGATGGTGTTGGCTTAGGGGGTCTTGACCCAGGTTCGGAGTTAGTTGTACCAACCAATAAAACGCTACACTATTGGCCTTTTTGGCATCAACTCGCATAGCGCAGGCTACAATCTCACCCGAAGCAGTATGCAGGGATGTAAGAACCAAGTCTCTGCATCCAAATACCAATGTGATGTCTTTGAGCACCTTAGATTTGCCTCAGTGCAGATTGATAGACTTCTAGGGCTCATTACTGTAACTATGTTAAAACTTAAGACCTTTGCGAAGGTCCATGATCAGTCCTTGCAGACCTTTAACAATCAATTTACCTACTTAAGTGCATAAGAAGAAATCCTAAATTGGATTTCACTTGGATCTACTTAATTCGTCAGAAAACATAATAGGAATCACTAGAAACTTCGTGGAAGTGCCTAAGCATTCATTACGTACATTATTAAGGTAGAATCAAGATAATTGTGTAGCATTCAATTAGTATTTCATAAAGCATGGCATTCATCAGCAACATATAACATTAATAAATATAAACATAAGTACTTAGTAATTCTTCAAAAAACTGTCTTTATTAATCTTTACTTCACTGATTACAGACTCAAATTACCCTGCACAAACAACTGCATGCGTCCGTGCACTCAGCTGCAGACGCTACCTAGGCTTCCGCGTACTCAGCTTTAGAGCCTTCCTTTCTCTACCTAAGCATAGGAAGCAGAGGCTTCCTACCTTACCTCCTGCCCAAGACTCTTCAGTGAACCCAATTCTATATCTTTTCTTACCTCTTCCTTTCGCTAAGACTCAAATATTTATATACTTTTCCATACAACTCCATGGTCCACAGACCATGGGTGGATCTCAAAACTAACTCAAAACTTTACTTAAAACAAGGGGCTAAGCCCCTTTGATTCTTATTCATCTACACGCTCCCCATCCACAAATCGTGGAGACTTTACATGTATTGCAATTTGTTTCACAAAAAAATGGCTAATTAATTCCATTCTACCCCTGAGGACCCCATCCCAATAGGCCCCTAACACAAAGATTATGAATCACCCTCGAGTCACTCAGCTATTTGTTCTACTTTCTGGCAGATTTTGCTGAATGCTTTAGTTAATGCTTGTAGTTTCATTGTACTTTTTTTTTTCAGCTTGCTACACCTCTTGGACTAGTTTATGTATGGTTAGCCCCTCTATTACCAGCTGCATTGTCCTCTACATCTGCTACATAGCCTTCAGCTTCTCAAGAATGGTTTGGGAAAACTAGATGGTTTCCTCTTTCCAATACTTCTTCTTTTTCAATTCTTGTATCTACAACAATTTTTCTTTACCTTCCTATAGGCGCGTGAAATGCTAGAATGGTGCCAACGTCCATGCTGTGATGCTAAGCTCATCGTATTGTTGTTGTGCTTCCCTAAGTTCTGTGCTCAACTATTGTAGTGTAGGATCTTCCTGCAATGTACCCCAGAGGCCCAGCGCTTGAGTGAAGGAATTCTCTCACCCTTGAATGACGAGATCTAGCTAAGGCATGGATTCTTTAATTGCCACATTCCTTTGTTCCCGAACCTTTAGCAGTATGGTCAATTGCAACTTGAACTATAGCTCAACTATTTGCATCCTGAGTTCGAAAGTTACCTTATCGACCTTCTCCTTCGAAGTGCGTATCGTAGCAACCAATTTCCTTACCTTGGTTAAGGCCTCTACATCATCAGGTATACCTAGCTCAGGTACGGATTTGTAGGCCTGCTCGATCGCTATAACCAGGTTATGATGTTGTGTGTGTAACTCTTCCTTCTCCTTCAGGGTCTGAGTCTTTTCTAGCAAAAGTTGTTGGTTGTTGACTTTGAACTCACTAACGACAGTGAGTGCACGCTCTTCTTTGATCTTGATCTCTTCCATGACCTCCTAATGTAGTGCATGAAGGGACTCAACTGGTAGTGCAACAAGGTTCAGTCCCATGTCTTTCACTATGTGAAGCATCGCACGATGCTCATCCAATCCACATAGACTGACCCTTCAGGTAAAGGAAAGACTTTGATGCCCTGAGGCCAATCAATCCTTGATACTGCACTCCTTCCCTGTGTCAGGCTTACTTGCACGTCGCTTTCCTTCCCGACATCTGCCTGAATTTTTTTCGCTTGGATTTGTAGCTCACTTAGATCCTTCTGGAAGCTCCCGAGCATCTGCATGTATTGTTGCTTGAATTGTTGTAGCACCTCTGTCATTGTGTCCCAAATTTTGTCATCGATCTAATCAAGATTGCCATCTATTAGCACCATGGGATAAAGATGTGTCTACTTATCAGAGTTCTTCTTCTTTTGTTGCCCACCTTGCTGCTACTGCGTGTGCTTCTTTAGGATGAAAGGAGTGGTTTGCTCCTCACTACCACCCCCTCCTTGCTCAAACATCCCTTGCTCATTAGTATGGTGGGAAGCAAACTTTTCATTGTCCTCTACATCCTTCTGCTCACACTCCGCCTGCACTTTGTCAATGCACTCCTTCTCTACACAACCCTTTTTTGCAGCTACCATAGCAGCCTCCTCACTCTTTTTCTCAGCCAATGCATGCACAGCTTTCTAAGTGACGTTCTTCTGCCTCTACGCAACAAAGCTTTTCTCACATGTTCTTGTTCCTACATCTAACTCGATAGGCATGCACCATTCCCATGTCCAAAGCCCCACAACTTCCTGGATATTTGTATCCGTCACCATAGAAGGCAATGCATGCCATTTTTGCTCAAGGTATTTGCGTGCTTTGATCGAGACCCTATGAAAATCAGATTTGAATTCTACATAAGATGATAGTTACGTGTACAAGGTGGGAGACAACCTTAGCTTCTGTTTAACTTCCATGTGCATGTACATCTCCATTAACACTCAAACGATCTTTGTCTCCTTAACATGCTCTGGATGTTTTGAGGCCCATAATGAGGCAAACTTCGCTGCCTCGGCAAGTCTTCTTTGTGCAGAGGAAATTGGCTATCCTTTGGTAACCTCCAAGCAACAAAAATAATTGACAACAACAGCCAAGCATAATGAAATAACCTGCTCTCCTCCTGGGCCTCATGGTAGTTCGTGAGGAACTCTTGACATAGATACTTGGTTGAGTTGTATTGAACCCCCTTTGTGCATTGTGAGGCGAGAAATATGACCTGTGCCAGAACTTCATTCGCATGACATTTCCTCATTACTTTGCCTGTTAAAATCTAGGTAGCCAACTCTAGTTCCAAGTCTGATATGGACGTGATAGAGTACCCTCGCAACTTTTTTATCAGGCCAAACTCCTTCTTCATCTTATCTGCCAACTCTTTCTCTCTGATTTTTCCATCAAATTATTTGGTAGGGTTCGCCCCTTTCTAAGGTAGCCTTGTGATCCCGTGGATCAACATGTCGGTGATGGGGATAGGATCACCTAGCCAGAGGCACCCATCGTGCACCAACGCAAGGAGCTGGTGCACACAGACTGTATTAATGGGGGAACGATGATAATGTGGCACCAACAACAGCTTGAGCAAACCTAACTACTCAACGATGCGCACCCACTTCATGGAATCCAAAATTTCAACCCCCGTGTCATCATAGTAGGTTTTCTACATGTACTTGTGAGTTTCCAAGTGTGGAAACTTTGTGTGGTCCACGAGGTCCCAATCTTCCATTTTAAGCAATGGAATGTGTGCCATCCTAGGACTCGTGAACACAACTTACTTAGGCAACAAAGGTGTTGACACCGAAAATTTACCCATATCAAGATCCTTCGTGACCTTAGCTTTTCCCTTCCATGGAGGGATATATTCAGGCAGCCTTGTCATAGGCTCCACCCCTTCGGCATCAATATCCTCAAGTCCCTAGAGTTATTCTTCCTTTGGGTCCACTACCTTTTCTAGTTGCTTATGTTTTTTTTGCTTCGCCTATGTCTTAGTATGCTTCCTCGGTGATGCACGCATCGACATCGACTTCTTTTATTTTCCCTTTATGGCTAGTTTCTTTTCTTTCATAGTAGTCTGCTTTTCTTTAGCCACAGTTTATTTTGGCCTAGGTGACCTAGGCACCATGGGGACAACAAGGGTAACCTCCATACTGGACACTTTTGGTCCTGGCACGTCGGACACAACTGCTTTTGAACTCATGGTTTTGGCAGGGTTAGTGGTAGCTATTCTTTCCATAAATAACTCTCGGGCTATGGAAGAACCGTTTGTGAGTGACATAAATTCTTCCCAGAACACTTGGCTCATATGCAACACACAACAAAATTCTCCAACAAGTCTTAGAGCGCAAAGTGTTCTCTGTTGGACAGGAATGTGTAATTTATAGGGAGATTTGAATTCAAATCTGACTCTTACCCCCAAATTATGATAATAAATGCTATTTTAGCAACATATCTTCAAATATTTTTGCTTTAATTACCGCCACTCTGCTCCTCTTAACCGTTTTATGGCCATGAAGTCATGAATAGTAACTACAACATCATTTTCTTGTTGGGTTGTGCGGTACCTCCCCCTCTAGTGCAACTTCATTTGTTGCATCTTCATCATTCTCTACGCAGCCTGCTCGCTACCTTATCCTCCAAGCCAGGTAGTGTATTTTATAGTCACATGCTCTCTTACAACTGATTGGAGCACTAAGACTGTCCTGCTACCATATAGTCATTGCGTAGGATCCCCTATATACAATTTCAACCTGCTCCCATTCACTCTTCTTGAGAAGGGTTCCCAATTCAGCTTTGTGAGATGAACTGCACCACCATCTATAACTTCCTGGACAATATATGGCCCTAGCCAATGCATCTGAAATTTACTCGGAAATTTAATGAACTTACTATCATATAACAGGATAAGATCGTTTACCTTGAATGTGTGAAGCTTGATATGGCGATCATGCCATGATTTTTCGCGTTCCTTTTGTACTTGTTGATGGAATCCTGCCAATAATTAGTCTTCTTTGAGTTTCATGAGTTGTGCGAGCCCTTCTTCTATGGCCTCACGATCCGCCATATCCGTCAAAGCTGCTATGAGCAAAATAGGCACAATGTATTCCATCGGCATTATGGCTTCAACCCCATAGATGAATTTGAATGACATTTTTCCTATCAACTTCTTACAAGTAGTCCTATAAGACCATAGTACTACAAGTACATGCACATCTGAATCATTCCATTGCACATTACAAATCTTTGTTAGTGCGTTCTCCAAAATCTTGTTAAAGGCTTCAATAGTTTCGTTTCCCTGTGGGTGATATGTTGTACTCTTCTCATGGTATACTTGGAATTCCTCAATCAATGCATTGATCGTTTCATTTAGAAAGTGCATACCCCAGTCACTCATCGACACCTTCAGGCATCCAAATATTGTTAAGACACATTCAAACAATAATTTTGCAATCGTAGCCCCTGTACAATCCTTGAAAGGCTTTGCTTCTGACATCTAGTTACATATTTCATCACAATGATAATGTAGGATGCACCTGTTTTATTTCCAAGGGCTAAATTGGCCCAATAAAATCAATCACCCACTTCTCAAATGCCTGTAAAGACACCGGAGGATGTAGTGGAAGCTCATCCCTTCTCGACGGTTTTCCATTTCTTTGACATGCATCACATGCCTTACAGTAAGCCTTGGAATCCTTGTGCAATGTTGGCCACCATAGTCTGGCGCACATAATCTTCTGCACAGTTTCTTTACCTACATAATGGCCTCCCACAACTCCCCCATGAGCTTTAGTGAGAATGCTATCATGCTTAAATTCTGACACATATCTCCACAATATTTCATCTATACCCATTTTGTACAAGTGTCCCACAATGACTAAAAAGTCAGCTACACGCACTACTAACTCCTTCTTCTGTTGACTTGTATGTCCTTCTGGCACCATCCCTATAGTTAAGAAGTGAATAAGGTTTGCAAAATGGTTATTAGTGACACGCACCACAAACAGTTGCGCATCTAGCAATCGTTCCTCCAAATTACTGGGTTCTTCACTTGTTTTAATTCATGACAGATGGTCAGGTCTAGCATTCAACCTCCCCAGTGTCACAATGACTTTAAAGTCATATTCCTGAAATAGTAACAACCATCTTCAAATCCCCCCCCCAAATCACAGGCTTGTTGACCAAGTATTTTAAGTACGAATGATCTATATACATCTTGAAATGCCCTCCCAATAGATAATGCATTAATTTTTGCAATGCGTACACCATGGCCAACCCTTCGCCCTCAATTTTCGAATATTTTTTCTCGGCCTTCGATAAATTTGTACTTGCAAAGGCTATAGGATGGTCCATTTCTCCTTCACTGGCTTGAGTTAGCACTGCACCGAGTGCAATGCAAGAAGCATCCACGTGTACATGGAACTCCTTTTTCCAATCAGGGACTAACAATATTAGCATGGTTACCATTTTTTCCTTCAACACATCTAAGTTGCACTGAAATTCTTCATCCAAATAAAATGTCGCATCCTTCTTTAGCAATTTTCCATTGGCATAGTAATTTGAGCATAAGCTTTGATAAATTCTCTATAGTATCATGTATGTCCTAACATCGCATGCAACTGCTTGAATTTCCTAGGGGCCTCCAAATTCAAAATTACCGAAATATTTGAAGGGTCCACCATTAATCCTTTCTTGCACACAACATGAACCAGAAAGATCCTGAAAGGAACACAAAATATGCATTTCTTCAAATTGAGTGTTATCTGGTATCTGCGACATGTATCCAACATAAAGCACAGACTTGCTACATGGCACTTCACCAAGCCAAACATTGTCCAGTCATCAAAGTACACTTCTAGGAACTTATGATTGAATTCCTTGAACGCCGCCATGATTACACGGGAAAATATTGTAGGCACGTTCTTTAATCCAAATGGCATAACAGTGTACTGAAAACAACCCCACTCCATCGCAAATGTCATTTTTCTCTTATCCCCTGGCATGATCTTGATTTGATGATACCCCAAAAACCAATTAGTAAAGGAATTGGCCTCCTTCCGTCCCACATTGTTTAACACTTCATCTGTAAATGGTGTCAGAAATGGGTTTTGAACACATGCATCATTAAGCCTCCACAGATCTATGAAAATCCTTATTTAGCCATTTTATTTCTTGTCTTGGACCACCATCAGGCTTACCCAATTAGATTCTTCAATAGGTTCTATGATGCCTGCCTCCAACATTTTATCCAGCTCTTGGCGAAACTTTTCTTTATACTTGGGATTAAAGTGATAAGGCCTCTGTTTAACAGGTTTTTCATCTGGCTTCAATGTGATATTCGTAATGCCCAAATCATCAATTATTCCCTTTAAATCTCAAAACTTAGTGGCGAAGAGATCCTGGTATTCGCAAAGTAATTCAACAACTTTATCTACTTTAGTGTTGTCCCAATAATATCCAATTTTTGCAAACTTCAGTTCTTATTTAGTGCCAATGTTTACCTGCTTCATCTTGAAAGGTGTATATATTTCTGAGTTTTATATTTGTGGGCCTTCGACTTGGCGATGCCCTTCTTCCTTTGGAATATTGATGTTCCTTAGGTCTTCTTCCTCTTCTTCAGTAGTCACATTATAGCATTCTAGTGCGTGGTGCAGTTGGGTGCTCCACTCCGGTTGGGTCCATTCCGTAGGTTCCTTTGGTGTCCTAAAGACAACTTCTTTAATCTCTTGTAGTGCTTCATCGATGCTTGCAAAGATTTATTCAAAGCTGAAGGTCAATAAGAAGCATTGCTTCAATACGTCCCACTCCTCGGTGCCATGGCGGAGCTCCGTTTCCAGATACTAGTTCATGGGAATTTTATCCAAGGTATGAAAAAATATGTGTACCCATTTTGGCTAAGGTTTTGTCCCCCATGCCTTAGTCCATTTTGCCGGGTGATCGCATGGATCATCCTTCCCATTATACTTCTCAGTCATTCTAGTATTAGCATGCCCAAACCAAAGCTTCATCATTCTTCTGTAATCTTGCCATCCAACAAAACTATCCTTATGCATACCCCACCATCGTGTAGGCGTAGCGCCAACTACAATGCTTGAAGGCGGTGGTCCTCAACGATTTCATGCTCAAATTCATCCAAAAATAGATCTACATCAGTTAAACCATCATAATAAGGTAATTTTCTTACCTCCGATGAAACACATCGCAGTGCCTTCATCATCATATTGCATCGCAATGTAGAGACTTCATGTAAGTGATTCTTCCAATGCTCTAATTCCTCGTCCAAATCAGAGGTGCAAGAACTCTCCCTATCCCATGAAATCCACCCATCTGCCATCGGATTGATCTAGTCTTGATCTCGTGCTGTGATTTGTAAATTTGATCCAATGCATGATCACTTTCTTCATAATTGCGGACTAGTTCAGTATAGCGTGCTCCTTCTGTAGGATCCAACAACACTATAACCAAAATCGATTTTCTTTCAAAATACATTGTCCTCTTCTTCAAATTAATGGCCCAATTCATATCAATGGCCCAGTCGATTCCCAAGAGTGCGGGGTAAGGATTACTGTCATCGACAATTTTTTATAACTTCAAAATCTGCTACTGTACTCGCACCTTCAATATCAAATTTTACTCCATATAACCATCCCATTGGGATAATTTTCTGTTGGTTCGCCATCCTGAAATGAATCGGAGACCACTATAGTGCAGGTCTCCCCATCCTTTCCCATGTCTGTTTTGGTAAAACATTTGCATCAGACCCAAGATCCAAGATGACCTGGTCCATTTCATAATCACCTATTTTCACTGTTAGACGCATCTCTCACCTTTTTCATGCCTTATGCACACTGATTTCTTGCATCTTGTCCTGGCTTCCTAAGGCGGAGGCCTCATCAAAGCTCTTCTTGCTTCCATAAATGTTTCCTTTGCGTGATCCAGATCAAATACAGTTTCCTTCTCCGGAGCCTTGCAAACCCATTCATCTTCTTTAGGTTGTTTAGCTTTATCAGCGCTAGCCGCCATTCCACTTCTCAGCACAATATTAATGCTTTGATCTTCTTCATGGGGCTCAACCCTCATTATTTGTAAATTCCGCGTAGGTTGCTGAGGCTGTGTTTTCTTCTCTTGCATGTTAGCTATTAACACTGGGAATTCTTCTATAGTATGGTCGAATTGTTTGCAGTATTGACATGACAGGTGTGTAGGATTCGGGCACTCTCGTGCATAGTGCCCCTGTTGTCCACAGTTCTAGTAGATAATCTATCTACGCCTTCTACCAGGTCCTCCTCCTCAGCCCTGAAAACCTCCATGCACTGCTGCTGTGCCTTGATCCGGATGCCAAGTTTCTGCTTGCATATATTAAGCAGGGTTTATTTCCATCATCAATTCATAGCTTTGGTAGTGTTTCTCATCGTGGCCCACAAATTTGTAGAAGTTACAGAACAAATGTTGGGGTGTATGAACAAACTTCTGAAGTAAATGGCAATTATCTGTCACATGTTTCCCAATAGCTTAACAAATGGAACACCATAGTGCAGCCCCCATTCTTGGCTCTGTTGGGGCTTCTAGCTTCAGGGGAATCCCCCCCTGTAATATAATTCACGTACATGGGATAATGATATTTATTTTTACCGTGGCTCTTACATTTAAAACACTAGACTTTTGTGTGCATTTTTGGTTTAATCGCATTGTCTTTCTTCAAACTCTGTAATTCTAGGTGTAGGCTTGCTAACTATGAGTGGATATGTTGTACCCCTAGGTTCGTATCCTATATAGGTGATGTGTGCAACCTCATTGCGATTTCCAAGGCTTCTGCCTATGTTGCTATCTTTTGTTCTAACAAAGCAATTCCCAAATGGGGAAAAATAAATGCAATAAACTAGTCGCGATGTTGGTATTGATGATCTACATGTTAGCCTGTCTGATCTAGCACTTCAACATCTGATCAAAGTCCTAAGGCCTCTCCTCAACCTTCAACATGATCTCTTTAAACTCAATCACCGACTGTGAGTTAGATTTAGGCTTACTAAACAACTCGTCCAAAGCCATCTTAGTATTTTCTAGTGTTGCGAGAGGATTATTAGCATAATACTTAATGTACCATATTAGCGCGCGATCCTGCAAAGTGGTAACCAACTGTTCCTTCTTTATATTATCATCAATGATTTGTTGTGTTGTCCATACAATGTTCACAAAAAACCATAATTTTTTTGGGTCTTCACTTCCTATTCCTTTGAAAATCAGCAATGGAACCATTTGTTTCCTTAGGGGGTCTTGACCCAGGTTCCGAGTTAGTTGTGCCAACCAACAAAGCTCTACATTACTGGCCCTTTTCACAGTAACCCACGTAGCACAGGTTGTAGTCTCACTCAAAGCAGTATGGGGGGATGCAAGAACCAAGTTTCTGCATCCAAAGACTAGTGTGATGTCTTCGAGTGCCTTAAATATACCTCTGCACAGATCGATAGAACTTTAGGGCTCATCACTATCTTTATTAAAATGGCCTTCAAACATTTGTGAAGGTCCACAATCAGTCATTGCAGACCTTTAACAGTCGATTTACCTACTTATGTGCATCAAAAAGCAATCCTAAATTGGAGTTCATGCAAATCTACTTAATCCGTCAGAAAACATAAGAGAAATCACCAGAAACTTCGCAGAAGTGCCTAAGCATTCATTGTGTACATTATTAAGATAGATTCAAGATAATTGCGTAGCATTCAATCAATATTTCATAAAACATGTCATCCATTAGCAGCATATACCATTAATAGATATAAATAAAAATACTTGGTAATTCTTCGGAAAACTGTCTTTATTAATCTTTACTTCACTAGTTACAGACTCAAACTACCCTGTGCACACAACTGCAGACTATACCTATGCCTATGCGCACTTAGCTGCGGAGCCTTCCTTTCTCTACCTAAGCATAGGAAGCAGAGCCTTCTTGACTTAGCTGCTGCCTAAGACTCTTCAATGAACACAATTCTCTATCTTTTCTTACATCTTCCTTTCGCCAAGACTTAACTATTTATAGACTTTTCCATACAATGCCATGGTCCGCAGACCATGTGTGAATCTCAAAAATGACTTAAAACTCTACTTAAAACAAGGGTCAAAACCCCTTTGACTCTTATTCATCGATGTGCTCCACATCCATAAATCATGGATACTTTACATCTCTTACAAAATTTGTTACAAAAAATGGCTAATTAATCCATTCTGCCCCTGGGGACCCCATCCCAACAGATGGACTTCAAGGCAATATTCTTGAATGGGGAGATAGAAGAAGAGGTATACATAGGGTAGCCTAAAGGCTTCAAAACTAACGAGAGACATACGCATGTATGCAGATTGAAGAAAGCCCTATATGGGCTCAAGAAAGCACCTAGGGTGTGGTACCATTAGATTGATAGTTACTGGCAGTAGTTGGGATTCATAAAGAGTGGTGCAGATCATAATCTCTACTATCTGATGGTGGATAATGAACCTCTCATTCTAGTTTTATATGTAGATGAACTATTTTTCATGGATCATCGAGGCTCATAAAGGAATGCAAAAGGAATCTTGCAATAGTATTTGACATGAAGGATATGGGGTTGATGCACTATTTTCTAGGATTGGAAGTCTGGCAGAAGAATGGGGAGATCTTCCTTGGGAAAGGGAGATATGCTACAAAAATTATGAAGAGATTCAAAATGAAAGACTTCATACCCATGACAACACTAGTGATTAACCACTAGAATAAGATAGATGCATTTGGGGACAAAGAAGTTGACTTGACCTTGTACAGACAACTAATTGGGTCACTCATGTATCTGGTCAACACTAGGCGACACATTTTCTTTGTTGTCAATACCCTTAGCCAATTTATGGTGGAACCGAAGAGATTACATTGGGCAGAAGCTAGGCACATTATTAGGTTTGTGCATCGAATAGTCAAGATCGAGTTGAAATATACTTGAGCAGATTACATCAGATTGAAAGGATTCACAGATGCAAATTGGGCAGGTAGTTTAGTGGATAGGAAAGTACCTCTAAGTACTTCTTCAGCATTGGACGAGGGATGATCTCTTGGTGAAACATGAAGTAGAAGTTAGTAGTATTGATCTCAGTAGAAGCATAATATATGGTGTCCAACATAACTACGTGCGGAGTCATATGGCTTAGGAAATTGTTGGTGAGTTTGTTCCGGAATAAAATGGGAGCGACTAATGTTTACTGTGATAATTAGAGTTGCATAAAACTCTCTGATAATCTATTATTTCATGATAGGTCGAATCACATTTATATCATATGTCATTTCATCAGGTATTGTATTCAACGTGGGGCAATCCAACTGCAGTATGTCCCCGTAGGTGATCAGGTAGTAGACATACTCACAAAATGTCTAGGGAGAGCTAAGTTATCCAGTTCAGAGAACATATGGGTATGGCGGAGAACTTGTTTCAATAGATTCTTGGCAACAACATTTGATAGGGAGTTGCAGTACATATGCAATAGTGACAACAATTCGATAGGGTTAGTAGAAGAATAGATGCAACACATATCAGAGTTGCATAGTAGTTGGTAGGAAGTAGAAACCAAACATCAACAACATTATAGGAGATGACGTAGAGAAAAGGTTTTTCTATAGGGGTAGAAACGCTAGAACACTTTCATCACTAATAGGTAGTGTTATTTTTTTAGTACCATTTGTGTTCTAGCCACGAAACTTTGTGGAGAGGTTAGAATGAATGATTTCTCTAAAACCCATAAATAGTTTCTAAAAATTCCACCTGGAAGTGTCTCAATTAGATTATTAACCAATTTTTTAATTATTTCCTAAGTTTAAACTTAGGGAATATGGTTAATTAATCAATATTAATTGAGATGTGGTGAGAATCATATAGAAACTCACATAGGTCAACAAAGAATTAGTTTGGGCCATCGATTATGTTTTAATCTTTCCCATTGATCCTCCAGCAAAACATTATAAGAATAAGTCGATGGGTAGATGGAGAACACACTAGTGCATATACCCATTTGCCCAAGTGGATCAATTTTTTCAGTGGCTGAAGTTTAGCAAGATAAGATAGAGGCAAAGGGTGAATTGCAGGGGAGAGAGAGAGGATAAATTCTGGAAGGGTCAATGTGAGAGAGGACATAGTTCATCTAGGTGCTACACAGTCACTGCACAGAGGATGATGGAGTGAGACCAACGTAAGGGCAGAGGGTCTATTTTGGGGTTAGAAAATTACGGTGGAGAGTGAGAAATTTAATAATAAATTTCTCTTAGTGTTTATTTCTCTATTTTTTCTATCTAATACCTTGTACATGAATTGTTGCTGAAGAATAATAAAGAAAAGCTCATCTGCTATACTATTTTTCCCACGTTGGGTTTTTTCAGAGATGATTGCCCAAAAATAACTGTGTCAATATGCTTATATTGTTGGAATATAATCCTAACATCTACATTTGTTTTTTAGCCTAAGTATCCTTGACTTAGCCACATGCACCATAAATCATGTTCACACTTGGTTCTTGGTAAACTAGCTCGGTGGACCAAATTTCCCTTGTTTTTTGCCTTTAAAGGATTAATATTATGGAAATATTGGTCCAGCCACTTTCCTAAACCATTTATACATGTAAGTGCATGTTCACACCCAATCACACCTCATCCACTTGAGTTATTTGAGGATTGGCACCCCACATGAAGATTCCCCCTTAAATCAAGGGATTTGGTCCCCCAGACCATTTTAGCATGTTTTAAAGTTGTCTTCATGGTAAATGTGCCCCTCCTCACACTTTCCTCATGGCTTATAGTTGGAATAGGTTTTCTTCAGTCATTATTGCTATTTTAGGCCTCCCTTTAGCTTTTCTTAGCCTTTTCTAGTTTTTTACTAGCTTTTTCCTAGTTTTCTAGATTCGACAATTTCTATATAACCAACTCCCTTTGGGATTAGAGGTTTGGTTGATCATGTATTACTATTGTTTATTAATTTAATACATTTATTTTATCGAGCAAATTCTTTCTTTCCTCTCTTGAATATCATAAAATTACTTGTGTTTAATTTAACTAGAATTCTAGATCTATCGGAGTTTCTGCAGGAATTCAACATGGTATCAGAGCTAGTTCAAATCTACTAGATTGTACACGTTTTTTTTGTAGGTATAGACCATCATGAGGTGCAGCAAGAAGAAATGGATCATCTCTCTCAGTGCACAAAACTTGTTATAAATCCTTTCAATTACTTCGAATGGAAGATAGAGATCATTCTGCTCCTCCGAAGCAAAGGGCTTTAGAGGGTAACAATGGGAATGGAGACTGAAGTGACTTCTGTAGCGGAGAAGATAAAGTATTTCAATAAATTAGATGAATAAATTGGGCTAATATGCCTATCAATTTCTAGAGAAATCCTCTTTCATGTCAGCGGAACCACTACTCCCGATGCAATCTGGACCACATTGTAAGGACTATTCTGCAAGCAGGATGAAATGAGCATGCATCAATTGGAGAATGAACTCATATCCCTTAGTCCAACTTATTTCAGAAACCTGCAAGAATAATTCACCAAGTCTAAATCCCTCCTCATTGAACTTTATGCATGTGGATACAAGAAAGAGGAAGATAAACTCATCCTTTTGATTCTCTCGAAGTTAGGCCTTGAATATTCCGTATTTTTTTCGTCTTTTCAAGTATGTAAATTGACTCAGGAAAAATGGAGAATTCCTCTATTGAATGACTTCATTGCAGCATTGACTCAATAACAAGCTAAGTTAGTCCAAATGGGTGGCATGAAGCATTCAAAGAACCAAGCACTTGCGGCTACTCATGCTCCAAAGAGCAGTGGAAGAGACAAGCAAAAAGGAAAGGGTAAATTTAATGAATCGAATAAGGAGAGACCCATACAATCTTCAGAGAGATATTCTTTGCCTAAGGGTAAGAATAAGAAGGAAAGAACACTTTGTAGCTATTTTTCTAAAGGTTTTCATCTCGAATAAAATTTCATGAGGAAAACAATCGATGAGATGGCTAAGCAATTGCAGCAGCACAATCTCATCGTGCCCGAGAATGCAAAGAACAAGGATGATAACAGAACAGGAGATGGGATAGGGAGAGCACGAGATGGTCATGCTTTAATGGCTGTAACATCCACTCCATCAACTTGAATCCTTGATTTAGGTGCATCGAACCATATGGCTACATCAAAATATAAATTTTCCTCTATCGAAGAAAGCACCAGATCCCCAATTTACTTGGAAGATGCCACACCTGTAGAGGTGTGCAGAGAAGGAATTGTAGACCTCGAAGGGGGTTACAACACAAATGTGATTCATGTTCCCTCCCTGTCTGTAAATCTTCTCTCGATATATTAGATACTCATTCCAGCTCTGGAAGGAAGGTGGAGTTCACTCAGGACTCCGCAGTGATTACCGACATTCCACAGGCTCACATCTAGCACATGGAATTGCAGATCACAGTTCTCGTTTGTATTTTTTCTCCCACTTTGTTCCTAAATTTATTAGCACTTTATTTTTGTCACAATCTAATGATATCAGCAGGTTATAGCATGAAATATTTAGTCATCTAAACTATAAGTACTTTCATCAACTCAGCAAGGAAAACATGGTAGAAGGATTGCCCGCTATTAAATTCACAAGTGGTGTATGTCAAGGATGCATTCTTGGCAAGCATTTGGGGCAAAATTTTGACAAAGGGGAGGCACAAATAGCTTCTTCACCTCTTGGGATGATTCACAGTGACATCACAAACCCATTCCCGCAACCTTCAATCAGTAAGGCTCAATATGTACTCACTTTCATAGATGATTTCTCTTGCTTTACTTGGGTATTTTTTCTGAAATTAAAATCCAAAGTATTTGAATGCCTTATAGAATTTAAAGCACTTGCTAAGAATGAGTCTGGGTGTAAGATTAAGATACTCCATACTGATAATGGGGGGGAGTATGTCAACAAAGATGTACAACAACTTTGTATTGATGCAGGTATACAGCTACAACACACAGTGCCATATACACCACAACAGAATGGTGTCACGGAGAGGAAAAACCGGTTGTTAAAAGAGATGGCCAATTGTATGCTACAGTCCAAATCCTTAGCTCCTAAGCTATGGGCTAAAGCTATTAATTGTGCACCATACATTTCAGAACTGCATTCCTCACAAAGCACTCAAAGGCACCACTCCATTTGAATGTTGGACCGATAAGAAACTAAAAGTGTTGCACTTTCGCATTTTTGGTTCACAAGCATGGGTTCACATTCTGACAGATACGAGGGAGGATTTGGAGCCTAAAATTGTTGAGTGTATATTTTTTGGATATCCTGACAGTGTCAAAAGATATAGAATGCTGGACTCTCACACTGAAAAGTTCCTTGTAGCTTGAAGTGTGAAGTTTGAAGAAGAATCACTGGATGATTTTTCAGGAGACCTTGCTGAGGAACCGCTTGTTGCCACTGATGAGGAGGAGTATGAAACTTCTTTGAGAAATTCAGAGCAGCCATCAAAGAAGCCTCTTGGGTCTAATTCAGAGGATGAAGAGCAAGTCATGGCTGCTCCAACTTAGCTACCAACTTGGGTAGAGAAAACCCTGCAAGATGCGGGTGAACTAGTTGGTGATCCTGTGGATGCGAGAAGGACTAGATTACTGTTTTTTTGGGCTCCTTAAGCCCTGGTTGCCACCAAACCATCACTTCCCATACATTGCTATATGATACTTGGTTCAAATCCACAGTCACACTCTGAGGCTATTGGAAACCCACTTTGGGAGGCTGTCATGGAGGAAGATTACTCTGCTCTCATGGAAAACAACACATGGAACTTGGTTCCACTTCTGAAAGGAAGAAAGCTTGTTCGATGCCGATGGATTTATCGAACAAAGATTGATGCAGATGGTGAGATCAGAAAGTACAAAGCTTGACATTTTGCAAAAGTATACTCACAGGTACATGGCATAGACTACACAAAAACAGTTGCACCTGTTGCAAAAATGGACTCCATTAGACTAGTTTTAGCCATTGCTGCTTCTTGCAGATGGGAAGTTCATCACATGGATGTGAAGAGTGCATTTCTTCATGGAGATCTCAAGGAGGAGATATATATGGAGCAGCCACAGGGATACATTCATAACTCTTGCCTCATTTGTAGATTAAAGAAATCTTTGTATGGCCTAAAACAGGCTCCCAGAGCTTGGTATGCAAAGATGGATTCTTTCCTGCTTTCCATTGGATTCATTCGATGCAAATGTGATCCGAATATTTGTTTGCCAAAACATGACGATTCCCTTTTGCTGATAGTAATTTATGTAGATGATTTACTAATGACAGGGAACATTACCTCAGCTATTGATTCGTTAAAATCAGCATTGCACGATCGATTTTCCATGACCGATTTGGGACCGTTGCATTACTTTCTTGGTCTTGAAGTTGCTTAGTCTAATTTAGGGATAAAGATGGCACAGTCTAAGTATGCATAAGATCTACTTGTCTACTTTTAGATGAAATAATGCAAGCAGGCATCATCTCCCTTTGTTTTAGGAATCAGATTTGAGGATGCCGGTACTACACCTTTGGTGGACAATACACTGTATCGACAATTGGTTGGGATTTTGTTGCATCTTACTCACACCTAACCTGATATATATTTTGTGGTATGAGTTTTTTCTAGATATATGAAGGAGGCCCATGAGCTTCACTAGACAGCTCCAAAGATAATCCTTAGATATGTGAAAGGTACTTCCAGTTTTGGTATCTTTTATGCTACAGATTGCCTACTTTCACTGATTGGGTACACAGATTCTGATTGGGCTAGTGATAGTACAAACCACAAGTCCACCTCTAGTTATGTTTTCATCTTTGGTTCAAGGCATTTTTTCTTTTCTAGTAAGAATTAATCCATGATTTCTTTATCTACAGCCGAGGTAGAGTATAGAGGTGCAATGAATGCAGCTACACAGGCTGTTTGGTTTTAGGGGCTTCTCTCCGAGTTTGGTATTTAGTATCCACTTCCAACTATCATATTTTGTGACAATCAGGGGTCCATTTAAATAAATATTGATCCATTTTGGAGGCAGAGGACCAAGCACATCAAGATTCACATGCATTACATCCGCGAGCTAATTCGTGACCAAGTCATATCATTGCAGTACTGCCCCACTAAACAGCAGGTTGCAGACGTCTCCACCAAGTCTTTCACTAAAAAGAAATTTTCAGAACTGAGAGCTATGTGTGGAGTGGTGAAGACAACTGGGTTGGCCCTTCTGGCCACTTAGCCCTTTTTTCCTCTTTGTTTTTTTTTTGGGGGGGGGGGGGGGGGGGGGGGTGTCCCATGAGGTTTTCCCTCTTTCTTCATTTTATAAGGATCTTTTATTTATTGTACCTGAGTACCTAACATGGCATCTTGGCCGGGACTCAATTTGGATAGGATGAAGGGGGGGTGTTGGAATATAATCCTAACATCTAGATTTATTTTTTAGCCTAAGTATCCTTGACTTAGCCACGTGCACTAAAAATCATGTTCACACTTGGGTTTTGGTAAACTAGCTCGATAGACCAACTTTCCCTTGTTTTTTTGCCTTTAAAGGCTTAATATTATGGAAATATTGGTCCAACCACTTTCTTGAACCATTTAGACATCTAAGTTCATGTTCACACCTAACCACACCTCATCCACTTGAGTTATTTGAGGATTGGCGCCCCATGTGAATATTCTCCCTTAAATCAAGGGATTTGGTCCCCCAGACCATTTTAGCATGTTTTAAAGTTGCCTTCCTTGGGAAATGCACCCCTCCTCATGCTTTACTCGTGGCTGATAGTTGTGATAGGTTTTCTTGAGTCATTGTTTCTATTTTAGGCCTCCCTTTAGCTTTTCTTAGCCTTTTCTAGTTTTTTACTAGCTTTTTCCTAGTTTTCTAGATTTGGCAATTTCTATAACCACATCCCTTTGGGATTAGAGGTTTGGTTGCTCATGTATTACTATTGTTCATTAATTTGATACATTGATTTTATGGAGAAAATTCTTTCTCTCCTCTCTTGAATAGAAGAAAATTACTTGTGTTTAATTTAACTAGAATTCTAAATCTATCGGAGTTTCTACAGGAATTCTACATATATGTGTGTTAGGATTTCTCTAATTTTCCTTGCATTTATTTTTCCTCAGTATTTAATTTGTAAAGGTTGCAGTGTATTTATTTTGATACTTTTCATAAAAAAATATGAATAATTTGTTTAATTTATTCAAAAAATAGAAGATATAATATCAGTTACTGCAGTAGGATTCCAAACTTCAGAATTTTCACACGTACTGGAGCAAAGATTTCATCATAGTCAATAATTAGTTGTTGAGTAAATCCTTTGGCATTTATCCTTTCCTTACATTTCTCTGCCTTTCCTTTCTCATTGATATTGTCTTATATACCCACTTAACAACATTGTTATTTTTATCTGTTGGGAGATAATCAGAACCCCATGTCCCATTCCTTTCAATAGCTTCAATATATTCATTCATAGCCTATATTAAACAATTTTCTTTCACTTCCTCTTGAATATAGGTAGGTTGATAGGATATTAAGGAAAAATTAGCTTCCTAATTCATGTCATCACATTTCTCATATGTTTCCCTTAATCTCCTTGTTCTTCGATTTATCACTGAATATCTTTGAAGGGTCCACCATCAATCCTTGGTTGCACACAACATGAACCAGAAAGATCTTGAAAGGAACAAAAAATATGCATTTCTTCAAATTGAGCACTATTTGGTATCTGCGACATGTATCCAACATAAAGCGCAAACTTGCTAAATGGTGCTTCACCAAGCTAAACACTACCCAGTCATTAAAGTACACTTCCAGAAACTTATGAATGAATTCCTTGAATGCGGTCATGATTACATGATAAAATATCACAGGCGTGTTCTTTAATCCAAATGGCATAATAGTGCACTAAAAACACACCACTCTATCGTGAAGGTTGTTTTTCTCTGATCCTCTAGTGTGATCTTTATTCGATGATACCCCAAAAAACCATTAGTAAAGGAATAAGCCTCCTACCCTCCCACATTCTCTAACAATTCGTCTATAAATGGCATAAGAAATGGGTCGTGAACACATGCATCATTAAGCTTCCACATATCTATGCAAGTCCTTTTTTCACCCTTTTGTTTCTTCTCTTGGATCACCATTGGGCTCACCCAATTGGATTCTTCAATAGGTTCTATGATGCCTGCCTCTAGCATTTTATCCAGCTCTTGGCGAAACTTTTCCTTATACTTGGGATTAAGGCGATAAAGCCTCTATTTAACAGGCTTCGCATTCGGCTTTAATGTGATATTCATAATGCCCAAATCATCGATTATTCCCTTTAAATATGAAAACTTAGTGGGGGAAGAGATCTTAGTATTCGCAAAGTAATTCAGAAACTTTATCTACTGTAGTGTCATCCCAATAATCTCCAATTTTCGTGAAATTCAGTTCTTCTTTAGTGCCAATGTTTACTTGCTTCGTCTTCAAAGGTGCGGATATGTCCGGGTTTTATATTTGTGGGCATTCGACTTCACAATGCCCTTCTGCCTTTGGAATATTGATGTTCCTTGGGTCCTCTTCCTCTTCTTAACTAGTCACATTATAGCATTCTAGTGCATGGCGCAGCTGGGTGCTCCAGTCTGGTTGGGTCCATTCCATAGATTCCTTTGGTGTCCTGAAGATAACCGCTTTAATCTATTGTAGCACTTCATCAATACTTGCAAAGCCATCTTCAAAGTTGAATGTCAATAAGAAACCTTCCTTCAATAGGTCCCACTCCGTAGTGACATGGCAAAGCTCCCTTTCCAGATACCAGTTCATGGGAATTGTATCCAAGGTATGACAAAATATGTGTACCCATTCTGGATATGGTTTTGTCCCCCATGACTTAGTCCATTTTTCCAGGTGATCACGTAGATCATCCTTCCTATTATATTTCTTTGTCATTCTGGTATTAGCATGCCCAAACCGTAGCTTCATCATTCTTCTGTAATATTTCCATCCAGCAAAACTATCCTTATGCATACCCCATCATCATGCAGGTGTAGCGCCAACTACAATGCTTGAAAGTGTTGTTCCTTAGGGAATTCACTCTCAAATTCATCCAAAAATAGATCTACGTCAGCTAAACCATCATAATAAGGTAATTTTATTAACCCGATGAAACATAACGTTGTGCCTTCATCATCATATTGCATCACAATGTAGAGACTTCATGTAAGTGATTCTTTCAATGCTCTAATCCCTCGTCTGAATTAGAGCTGCAGGAAATCTCCTAGTCCCATGCAATCTTCCCATCTGTTGTTAGATTGATCTGGTCCTGATCTCACATTGATATTTTGTAAATATGATCTAACTCATCTTCACTTTCTTCATAGTTGTCGACTGGTTCACTTTCGCACTCCTTTTGCAGGATCCAATGACACTATAACCCAAAGTGATTTTGTTTCAAATAACATTATCCTCTTCTTCAAATTAATGACCCCATTCATATCAATAGCCCAATCAATTCCCAAGAGTTCGGGGTAAGGATTACTATCATCGACAATTTCTATAACTTCAAAATCTTATACTAGACTCGCACCTTCAATGTGAACTATTACTCCATATAACCATCCCATTGGGATGATTTTCTGCTGGTTCGCCATCCTAAGCTGAATCAGAGACCGCTGCAGCGCAGGTCTCCCCATCCTTTCCCATGTATGTTTTGATAAAATATTTGCATTGGACCCCAGATTCAAGATGACCTAGTCTATTTCATAATAACCTATTTGGGCTATTAGCCACATCTCTCACCCTCTTCATGCTTTATGCTTGCTAATCTTTGTGACCACGTGGTGTATATGAGGGGCTTTCTCTTTGCTGGCACATTTATTTATTAATTCCTCCAGGCCTTCCATAGCCTTGCTGTCACGCAACAGCTTCATGCAAGTCTCCAAAAATATACTAAGCATACAAGGATCAACCTCTGTAGGTGCACTGATTTCTTTCATCTTGTCTTGGTTCCCTGAGGTGGAGGTCTCATCAAAGCTCTTCTTAGCTTCCATAAATGTTTCCTTAGCATGATCCAGATCAAATCTGGTTTCCTTCTCTAGAGCCTTGCAGACCCATCCATCTTCTTCAGGTTTTTTACCTTTATCAATTCCAGTTGTCATTCCACTTCTTAGCACAATATTAATGCTTTGATCTTCTTCATGGAGATCAACCCTCATCATTTTTAAATTCTGTGTAGGCTGTTGAGGTTGTTTTTTCTTCTCTTTCATCTTAGCTATTAAAACTGTGCATTCTTCTATAGTATGGTTGAACTGGCTGTAGTATTGACATGACAGGTGTGTAGGATTCTGGAACTCTCACGCATAGTGCCCCAACTATCCACAATTGTAGCAGATCATCTGTCTGTGACCTCTATTGGGTCCTCCTCCTCAGCCCTGAAAACAGCCGTGCGCTCCTCCTACACCTTGATCTGGAGGCCAAGTTTTTTCTTGCATATTGTAAGTAGGGGTTCTTTCCATCATTGGTTCATAGATTATGTAGCGATGCTCATTGTGGCCCACAGATTTTCAGAAGTTACAGAACAATTGTTGGGGTGTATGAATGAACTTCTGAAGTAAATGTCAATTATTCATCACATGTTTCCCAGTAGCTTGAAAAATGGTACAACCATAGTGCAACCCCCATGCTTGGCCCTTATAGGGCTTTTGGATTCATGGGAATTCGCCCCCCCCCCCCTTGTAATATAATTCTCATGCACGGGACATTGATATTTATTGTGCCCGTGGCCCTTACATTTCAAACACCAGAGCACAGTTCTGGTTTAATCTCCTTGTATTTATTCAAACTCTGTAATTTTAAGTATAGGCTTGTTAATTGTGAGTGGATCTATTGTACCCCTAGGTTCGTATCTTAGATAGGTGATGCGTGCAACCTCATCACGATTTCTAGGGCTTCTGCCTATATTTCTATGTTTTGTTGTGACAAAGTGATTCTCAAATGGGGCAAAAATGACGCAATAAACTAGTTGTGATGCTGGTATACATGGTTTGCATGTTAGCCTGTCTGATCTAGCACTTCAACCTCTAATCAAAGTCCCAAGGTGTCTCCTCAACCTTCATCATGATCTTTTTAAACTCAATCACCTACTGTGAGTCAGATTTAAGCTGATTAAACTCCTTGATCAAAGCCGTCTTAGTCTCTGCTAACATTGCAAGACGATTATAAAAAAAATACTTAATGTACGAGGTTAGCCCATGATCCTGAAAAGAGGTAACCAACTGTGCCTTCTTTATATTATCATCAGTGATTTGTTGTGTTGTCCATACAACATTCATAACAAACCAAAATTGCTCTGGGTCATCACTTCCTATTCCTTTGAAAATCAGCAACGGAACCATTTTTTGGCTTAGGGGGTCCTTACCCAGGTTCCGAGTTAGTTATGCCAACCAAAAAATCCCTACACTACTAGCCCTTGCAGTAGCAACCTGCATAGCGTAGGCTGCAGTCTCATCCAAAGAAGTATAGGGGGATACAAGAACCAAGTTTCTGCATCCAAAGACTAGTGTGATGTCTTCTAGTGCCTTAGATCTGTCTTCGAGTATATTCATAGACTTCTAGGGCTCATTAATATAACTCTGTTAAAATGGTATTCAAACCTTCATGAAGGTCCACGATCAGACCTTGCAGACCATCAATAGGCAATTTACCTACTTACGTGCATTAGAAAGCAATCCTAAATTGGAGTGCACACATATCTACTTAATTCGTTAGAAAACATAAGAGAAGTCACCAGAAACTTCATACAAGTGCTTAAGCATTCATTACGTACATTACTAAGATAGGTTCAAAATAATTGCATAGCATTCAATTAGTATTTCATAAAACATGTCATTCATGAGTAGCATATAACATTAACATATATAACCATAAATACTCAGTAATTCTTTGGAAGTTATAGACTCAAACAACCCTGCGCACACAGCTGCAGGGGTCCATGCACTCAGCTGTGGACTATACCTAGGCCTCCATGCACTCAGCTACGGAGCCTTCCTTTCTCTACCTAAGCATAGGAAACAGAGCCTTCCTACCTTATCTCCTGCCGAAGACTCTTTAATGAAACTAATTCTCTATCTTTTCTTACCTCTTCCTTTCGCCAAGACTCAATTATTTATAAACTTTTCCATACAATTCCATGGCTCGTGAACCATGGGTGAATCTCAAAACTGACTCAAAACTTTACTTAAAATAAGGGGCTAAGCCCCTTTGAATCTTATTCATATATGTGATCCGCATCCATAAATCATGAAGACTTTACATCTCTTACAAAATTTGTTACAAAAAATGACTAATTAATTCCATTCTGCCCCTGGGGACCCCATCCCAAGAGATGGATGTCAAGACAATATTCTTGAATGGGGAGATAGAATAAGAGGTATACATAGAGTAGCCTAAAGGCTTCGAAACTAATGAGAGACATACTCATGTATACATGTTGAAGAAAGTGCTATATGGTCTAAAGTAAGCACCCAGGGCATGGTATCGTCAGATTGATTGTTACTTGTAGCAGTTGGGATTCATCAAGAGTGATGCAAATCATAATCTCTACTATCTGATGGTGGATAATGAGCCTCTCATTGTAGATTTATATGTAGATGATGTGTTTTCATGGATCATCGAGGTTCATAAAGGACTGCAAAAGAAACCTTGCAACAAAATTCGACATGAAGGATATGGGGTTGATGCACTATTTGCTAGAATTGGAAGTATGGTAGAAGAATGGGGAGATTTTCCTTGAGAAAGGGAGATATGCTACAAAATTTTTGAAGAGATTCAAAATGGAAGACTATAAACCCATAACAACACCAGTGATTGTCATCTGGAAGAAGATAGATGCATCATGGGACAAAGAAGCTGACACGACCTTGTACAAACAACTAATTGGGTCACTCATGTATCTGGTCAACACTAGGCCACACATTTTCTTTGTTGTCAATACCCTTAGCCAGTAAATGGTGGAAATGAAGAGGTTAAATTAGGGAGTAGCTAAGCACATTATTAGGTATGTGCATTGAACAGGTAGGATCAGGTTTAAATATATTCGAGGATATAACATCAGGTTGAGAGGATTTACATATGCAGATTGGGCAGGTAGGTTAGTGAACAGGAAAAGTACCTCTAGGTACTGCTTCAACATTGGATCAAGGATGATCTCTTGCTGCAACAGGAAGTAGGAGTTAGTAGCATTGAGCTTAGTAGAATCATAATATATGATGTCCAACATAGCTACATGCAAATTTATATGGCAAAGGAAATTGCTGGTAAGTTTGTTCAGGAAGAAAATAGGAGCGACCAATGTTTACTGTGATAACCAGAGTTGCATAAAACTCTCTGAGAATCTAGTATTTCATGATAGGTCAAATCACATTGATATCATATGTAATTTCATAAGAGATTGTATTCAACGTGGGGCAGTCGAACTGTAGTATGTCCCCTTAGGTTATCAGGTAGTAGACATACTCACAAAATCTCTAGGGAGAGCTAAGTTCCTCAAGTTCAGAGAACATATGGGTATGGTGGAGAATCTGTTTCAATAGATTCTCAGCAACAACATTTCAGAGGGAGTTGCAATGCATATGAAGTAGTTGACAGTAATTCAATAGGGTCAACATAAGTACAAATGCAACACATATCAGAGTTGCGTAGTAGTTCATGGGAAGCAGTAACCAGACATCAACAGAATTATAGGAGATGATGCAAAGATAGGGTTTTTCTATAGGGGCATCAAAACTAGAACACTTTCATCACTAAGAGGTAGTGTTATTTTTTGTAGCATCAGATGTGTTCTAGCCATGAAACTTTGTGGAGAGGCTAGAATGATTGAGTTCTATAAAACCCATAAATAGTTTCTAGAAATTCCACCCAAAAGTGTCTCAATTAGATTATTAACCAATTTTTTTAACTATTTCCCAAGTCTAAACTTAGGGAATATGGTTAATTAATCAATATTAATTGAGATGTGGTGAGAATCATCTAGAAACTCACATAGGTTGACAAAGAATTATTTTGGGCCATCGATTATGTTTTAATATTTCCCATTGGTCCTGTTCTCCCTGAAAAAACTAATTTCCTAGCTGTGTAGAAATTGTGCTTAAGACATTAATGTTTATGATTATTGTCACTTGTTTGTCACTTAATTGTATGTTGTGTTCTCAAATGAAGGACCTGGGAGGCTTGGTTTTTAACCCTCAATACTTAGGTGACATGAAAATATTAGAACGTCATTTGATTGTTGAATATAAATGATGAATGAGGAAATCTTGAAGAATTCAGAGACAATATGTTGTTTTACATAGAATCTACTATCTGTGACAGTTGGAGAAGTTAAAGATAATATGTTGTCTTACACAAAACTACTATTTGTAACTTAGAAGAATTGCAGAGGTAGGAACTTCAAGTATAGGAGCGCTATTTTAAGGGATTTTAACTTCATTTACATAAGAAAATAAAGACCTACAACATCATTACCATACTTAAAGGAAGAAAACGAATGATGACACATAACAAAGAAGTCACAAAATCATACCCAACAATGTGTGGAAAACATCTAATTATTTCATTAATCAATAGTTTTATCAGGAATATAGTGGCCTAGTCTTCTGGTTCTCCAAAGTTCGAACTCTTTTTTTTCTATACTCTTGCCTCTTTATACATCATAAGATAGTTAATAACCACCCCAAAACTTTCAAACTACCTAACTATCCTCTAACAAATTTGAAGTAAAGATCATTACAAAACATTACATTTGAGGGTAAAAACACCTCATTCATTTCAAGAAAATGAGATAATAAGAAATAATAGAAATCGGAGAATGATGGGAGATTGTTGCTCGCTATTAGAATCTAGAGCTTGAGCCCGTGGTTATGCTAACGTATCTTTGTGTTGCTCTATCATCCATTAATGGGGTATGCATGATTGAGGAATAACTTGCTTGCTTAGTCATGGTGTCTGGTGGGTGACATGGGAAATGTAGAAATTCTCAGTGTAGATTAACTTGATAATGCAATATACAAAAGAAAACTACTTAATCTACTTCTACAATCAAAGTTGCGAAAGCTTAATCGATTTGAGCAAGATAAAATAGAACACATATAACAGAGAATAAGAATCAATGCACATGAAACACAAAAGAATACTCTGGGGAAAGCCTCAACTAAATACCCCGCTATTTGTATTATCATACAAGGTGGAAATACATCAAGATTACACAAAGCGTTAGCTCTCACAACTAGCCAGCTCTTAGTACACTCCTCCTGGATGCTCACAGGCTGACAAGGATTCTCATAAACCTTCTCCTTTGCCCTCCAAGTCTCTTATTTCCTTGCACAGTTTCTACTGGGTGATCCTCCTATTACCAAGTGTAACACTAATCTCTCACACTGATCTCACACCTTGTAAAACTACGCAATCCTCAAGGAACCTTGTTCCTCCTGCATGGATGAGTTTTCTTTATAGGAAAATTCCTCCAACTAATAGTACACTATCCATGTCTTTAATCTCAACTAGTTCTTTGTCTGAACTGACATGCATGAATTATTTATGAGAGAATCTTCAATTATCTGGAGTACACTAGTTGCATGCATGCATGCATTAATTGACTGAACTCACAATTAGGTCATCAAACAGTTTGGAACTAATCTAACTGGACTTAACTTAGTTAACTAAGCTAACTAATTACAACTAAAATACAACTCAATCTTATCTCCTTAATTAAGGGATAATCTCCTCAATCAAAGGGATAATTGTTGCATGACTTCACAAAGACTTCTAGCTTGAATTTCTCCAACTAATTATTCCATAATGAATTAATTAATTATTTTTCAAGCAGTTGGTGAGACTAAATTCGAATTTTAATTCTCAATTTTAATTCAAGGACAAATTAAAATTGGAATATACTGAATGTTATTTTTAGCATTTCTTGTTGCTATTCTCAATAGGAAATTAACAGATGAAAGCAGTGGAAGATTTGGAATAAGCGACATGGGGTGGAAAGATATGGGAGCTCACCGTGAGGGTAAAGAATGTACAGGAGCTTCAACGAGGTTGAACCCCCACAGTAATTTCAGGCCACACATTACGGTTAACCATGCTAACGTCACGATCAACTGCAGGGGTTGAGCTTTAATTAATATTCGTGCTCATTGCTTCCCCACAGCACACCTCAATGTACTTATCAATCTATCGCTTGATTGCACCTCTTGAACCTGTATGACCTTTAGACAATGGCAAACCTTCGGTTACCATGAAACTCAAAGAATTAAAACTCTGGTTCATAAACCTATCTTGTTTGCCTGAGCTATATGCGATCACCGTCTGATCACCCCTGCAATGGATGGTCCAATGCCTAGGAACTCACGAAACTTTAAACCTATTTGAACTAAACCTTGTCGAGTCCACTTTTTCAACACCCCTTTGACTCCCATACAGACTCGATAGGAAATAAAACTACCAATTAATGATTTATTGGGTCTGATTTTAAAGATAAAACCTGATTACTTTTCGACCCGATATCCCTCGGATCTCGTCTCTTTCGATGGATGGCTACGATTGGCCCGGAATTCTGTGAAATAAATTATATTTCATACACCATCGCGTTTGATTTCTAAAATAAACTTTGTTCTAGTTACCCACACGATTGTCGTTGAATTTGTGGCCTGTTGATCAGACGACCCAGATCTTCTCACGGGTTTATCACTTTCAAAACCATTAATAATATAAAATCAACCATTTTTTTCAAATCTTAGCATTTCTTTTTATTTCTGTTATAACATAATATTTAGTTTTTCTTTCATTTTGTGATAACACTAAAAATAAAACTTAAATCATAATGGATACTACAACAGGTCCTCCAACAAAACATTATAAGAATAAGTTGATGGGTAGATGGAGAACACACTAGTACAAATACCCAGTTGCCCAAGCGGATCAATTTTATCAGTGGCTGAAGTTCAGCAAGAGAAGATAGAGCCAAAGGGGGAGTTGCACGAGAGAGAGAGAGGGAATCAATTATAGTCTGAGAGTGTAGGATAAAATCTAGAAGAGTCAATGTGAGAGAGGACGCAGTTCATTAGGGCACTATGCAGTGACTGCATAGATGATGACACAGTGAGACAAATGAAAGGGTAGAGGGGCCATTTCGGGGTTAGAGAATCATCGTGGAGAGTGAAAATTTTAATACTAAATTTCTCTCACTGTTTATTTCTCTATTTTTGCTATCTAATACCCTGTACATGAATTACTGCTGAAGAATAATAAAGAAGCCCTCATTTGCTACACCGTTTTTCCCACATTGGGTTTTTCTGGAGACCATTGTCCTAAAATAACAGTGCGAATATTCTTATATGTGTGCTAGGATTTCTCTAATTTTCCTTGCATTTATTTTTACTCAGTATTTAATTGTGAAGGTTGCAGTGTATTTATTTTGATATTTTTCATAAAAACTACGAATAATTTGTTTAATTTATTTAACAAATAGAAGAGATAATATCAAGAGTCGTAGTAGGATTCCAGACTTCAGAATTTTCACATCTACTGGAGAAAAGATCTCACCATAGTCAATAATTAGTTGTTGAGTAAATCCTTTGGTGTTTAGCCTTTCCTTACATTTCTCTACTTTTCCTTTCTCATTAATATTGTCTTATATAACCACTTAACACCAATGCTATTTTTATTTGTTGGGAGATCAATAAAATCCCATGTCTTATTCCTTTCAATATATTCATTCACAACATATACTAAATGATTTTCTTTCACTTCCTCTTGAATATACGTAGGATGATAGGACAATAAGGAAAAATTAGCTTCCTAATTCATGTCATCACATTGCTCATATGTTTCCCTTAATCTCCTTGTTCTATGATTTATCATTGAATATTTTGACTCACTACTAGAAGAAGGGCTATTTATCTTATTTCTCACTAAATCTATTGACTCTCTACTAGAATATAAACTACCTTATTGTCTCTGGACCTTTAACCTTGGAAATCTTATTGGAGGGACTTGTTTTCGTAAAATTTCCACCTATTCATCTCTTGGGATAGATGTATATATTCTATCTAGTGCTTCATTCTCTTAATCATTCCAAGATTTTCATCTAATAATTTTACATCTCTCCTCATCAATTTTTTTAGTGACTAGATTATATAATATGTAGGCTTTGGATTGTACAATGTCTCCAATGAAAATGCATTTTTCACTCATGTTGTCAACTTTCCTCAGCTCTTCTAGGACATGTCCATAAGGAATACAACCAAAAAATCTAAAATGAGAGACACTTAACCGAAAGCCGAAAATCATTGGACAAATTTCTAGTTTTGAGCATACATCTTGCGATGTTCATGATGTTATGATTCTTGTTTTTAGCAACTCCATATTGTTGTGGAGTATATCTTGTGGTGAGATACCTTTTAATTCCCTAATGTCTACAAAAAGTTGTAAATTCTCGAGTCAGACTCTCCTCGTACATCTAAGTTAAGCACTTTGACATATTTTACACTTTGTTTTTTTATACAGCCTTAAACTCTACGAACTATGTGAAAGTATCTGATTTGTTTTTTGAGAAAATACACACAAAAAAATCGTTTTAAATTCATTAATAAATGTTAGAAAATAAAAGCTTTCACCAATAATTTGAGTTTGCATGGGCCAACATAAATATGTGTGGACATGTTCTAGATGTTCCTTGGCTTTGTAAGAGGACTCTCGAAGACTATCACTTTGATTCTTTCTAAGAATGAAACTTTACAAGTGTTGTTTTACTCATTTAATATATGAAATCCCTTAACCTTTGATTATTTCTCCAAGAAACTAGACTTATAAAAGGGTGGTGACCATATCTAAGATCCCACAATCAAGCCCCATCTATTCTTGAGACATTTTGTGCATATGAATATGAAATTCACTTCTTATATTTAATAGGAACACTGTATTCTTGGTCATTTGGACCATTGGAGCAAGTCCTCTACTATGTGAATTATCTAATATTATGCATATGGAGTCCTTGAATCTAACATTATAATCATGTTGACTCAACTAGACATTACATAATAGATTATACTTCAGATATGTTACATAAAAGACATCACCAATATTTTTTTTCTCATTTTACTTAGTCAAGATAGAAACAACACTTTTCCCTATGCAATTTAGATAATGATCATCTCCTAATGTAATTTTATATTGAAAAGAGTTATCAATAATAGAGAAACACTTCTTGTTATGTATATGTGATTGTTGCAGCCACTATCTTGCGACCAAATATCCTTGTTGTGGTCTTCTTTAGTATGAAATGAGATTATCCATGTTGACATGAGATGAATATTGAATCAGATGCCCCTTCTTCAACGTTGGAGACATTTTTGTAGGTTTTAACCTTATACAAGTAATTATTGTAAACATATTATTAATAAAATAGAAAAGATGCAGAGGAAAATACCCACATAAACAAAAATATTTTATTATTGAATTTAGGCTTTTGTGATCCATATCAATTTAATCAAGAAGCTTTTCGGCGATAATCACATCAAAATTCATTTGTCAACGCGTTTCAAACCAACAAGTGTGATTCATCGTTAGGACAAGATGAAGAACCAGATCATGGAAACAAGTTAAATAGAGAGATATATCATTCAACAGCTAGAAATAAATGGCTACAATTGACCAAGGAAAGGAAAGGGCAACGACTACAATTGACAGGGCCAAGAGGCAGGGAAACTAATATTAATTAGTTAGTTTGTTAAATTTATTTATTATTATTTTTATTTGTAACTAAATAAATCTTATATTTAATTAATTTTTATGAACCTAAATTAAGAACTTGAATCTTAAATAGTTGATTATCCTCTTTATTGTTTTAAAAGTAAATAACTTTTATAAGGACTCGTATTATTATAGGAAAGAATAAATGAATAGTTAGTTAATTAGTTAAATTTTGTTTATTTATTAAGCTAAACAAGTTTCTCTTTTTTACATATAAATTGTTTATAAATAAATAATTATTTTGATTAATAAGAATTATTTATTTCATTAACTAAAGAACCATGTATAAAGGAGGATTAAAGCTTAACTAATTAATAACTATTTATTTTATTCTTTCCTATAATAATACAAGTCCTTGTAAAGTTTTTTACTTTTTAAAACAATAAGGAGGATAAATCAATTATTAAAGATCCAAGTTCTTAATTTAAGGTTCATAAAATTTAGTTATAAATATAATATTTATTTAGTTACAAATAAAAATAATAATAAATAAATTTAACAAACAAATTAATTAATTATTAATTAACTAGTTAATATTATTTTCCCTACCTCTTGGCCTTGTCAATTGTAGTCGTTGCCTAGTCCTTTCCTTGGTCAATTATAGCCTTTTATTTCTAGTCATTGAATGATAGATCTCTTTATCTAAGTTGTTGCCATGATCTGGTTCTTCATATTGTCCTAACGATGAACCACACTTTCTGGTTCAAAACACGTTGACAAATGAATTTTTATGTGATTATCGCCGAAAACCTTCTTGATTAAAAATATTTTATCTTGGAAACCCAAAATTGGGCAAACCAACAAGAATTTTCATTCTATATACTTTTGTACAATGTTATAATACAACATACATAACTCATGGATTTCGTGAACAACCAATCCATTTACCCTGGATTAAAATAAAACATTATTCCTTAACCAAAACTACAAAACCATGGAAATAATCGCCATGTGCCACTAAACCACTTTTAGCAAAATCATGTGCTAAAAACTACCATATTTTTCCTTTCATTTTGGAACAAGTTGTTCTATTTAATGGATGGGAAGGAGGGTGTGACACATTATTTTTATTGGGAGACTTTTGAGATAGGAAAGATTCATTAGCAAAAGTAGTTGATTGAGGGATTGAGGGTGGCTAGTATTGGGTATGGATCTTGATTATCTTCTTGATTCAAAGGTCTTGTTTTAGCTATGTTTGGATCCCATTCCCTAATAGGGTGGTCTGGGGGGGCTTCCTTCCCCACTATTTCTCCTAGGGGGGTCCATGGGGAGGCAACAACATGCTTTTAGCCCCCCCCACCTCGAAGGAAAAATTAGAGAAAAAGTTTCCTTGTAAAATATTGTAATTTTGTAGTCAATCTGGGCCGACCATTAAGCGGAAGATCTAATGGTAGAATTTATGCTAATTTAGGTTTTTATTTAATAGAAGGAAACCATCAGTTTATATGAGGGAATCATATTGCGGATTTGTATTATTTTGTGTGAAAAAAGAGGGGAGATTTATGTGAGAGGGAAGAGGAAGTTATAATAAATTTGTTGTAGGATGTATCCTTTCAGTTTGCTGAATAATATTAAGGAACAAATGGTTTATTCTCTATGGAAATAACCCAAATTGGGTGAACCATGTACATATGTGTCTCTCTTATTTTATGTATTTCTGTGTTTTTTTGTAGGTTTTAACCCCATACAGGAATTACTTGCATATGAATTCTAAAGCATAGAAAATAAACAATGCGAGAGCATAACACATAAAACACATATACCCAAAGATTTTCCCCTGGATCCCAAAACTGGGACTACCAACTTGATTTTTCATTATTTTTCTTTTAACGTTACAATACATATTTATACATGTTGAAGCATCCAATACCATGGACCGAAAACCATTGCGTCCAAAACCATGTGCGAAGAATCATGCACAAAATCATAGGTAGGTCCACCCAACCTAATATAGGGTCCAAAAACAAAATTTCCAGGGCGCTACACTAGACTCCATATAGTGGGATTACCTGCACCACTCAAACCCCCTGTGACCCCGCCTGCTACGCAATCGACACAGCTAAGGGGGGGCTCTACCCCCTTCTACCCCCTAGTTAACTACGTCAGCTAGTCGTGGAAAGAATATAACACAACCCAAAATTCTCCCACTTGTTGTTTCCTTTCCACTGGGGGCTACTAGAGAGCTGAGTCATTTATCTAGCCCTGCAACGCCCATTATTTCTCTATACCAAGAGAACTTCTCAAAGCTCACCAACTACAGTATTGTTTAAAGTGTCCACCTTTACCAGCAACACCTTTTTTCCTTCTATCATATCCCTCACAAAGTGATACTGAACATCAATGTGCTTTGTCTTTGAATGATATGCAGGGTTCTTTGCCAAGAGAATTGCACTTTGGATGTCACAGTCTATCCTTATAGCTCCCTATACTAACCCTATAGTTTAACACAATCTCTGCAACCAAATTGATTCCTTGCTTGCATGAGTGGCTGCCATGTATTCTGCCTCTGTAGTTGATGGTGCCACTATAGATTGTTTCTTACTCATCCAACTAACTACACCTCCAAATAGGTCAAACGCATACCCACTTGTAGATCTTCATTGATCTAGATCTCCAGCCTAATCTGCATCAACAAAGCCATGAATATCTAACACTTTGTCCAATCCTGGTCTTCCTTGGTAGCACAAACCATAATCACTAGTGCCACACAAATACTTGAAAACCCACTTCACTACTGTCTGGTGCTCCTTCCCTGGTTTTGACATAAACCTGCTCAATAATCCCACTGCATGTGGAATGTTTGGTCTAGTATAGACCATCGCATACATCAGGCTACCAACTGCACTTGCATATGGAACATGGGACATGTCCTCTTCCTCTTATTGTGTCTTGGGAGACTGTTCAACAGATAGATTTACACCTGCAAGAATAGGAACCTTCACCTGTTTACTATCATGCATATTAAACCTTTGCAATATTGTCTTGACACACTTCCTCTGGTTTAAGCATAGCTTCCTCTTTGTTCAATCTCTTTTAATTTCCATGCCCAAAATATATTTTGTAGCACCAAGATCTTTCATGTCGAATTTGGAGGACAAATGGGTCTTCAAATCCTGGATAATTTCTTTATCATTTCCAACCAACAACATATCATCCACATACAAGACCATATAAATAACACGGTCACCAATTAATTTAAAATACACACAGTGATCTGCTTTACTTTTGTTGAAGCCAAGTCCCTCTATAAATGTATCAAATTTATGATACCACATCCTTGGTGACTGTTTTAGCCCATACAAAGACTTCTTTAACTTGCATACTAGTTATTTCTTACTCTTCACTACAAAGCCTTCAGGTTGCTTCATGTAGATCTCCTCTTCTAGATCCCCATGAAGACATGTTGTCTTCACATCCATCTTTTCTACCTCAAACTCAAAAGCAACAGAAATAGATAAAAGTAATCTAATAGAAGCTACCTTGGCAGCAGGAGAAAAAATATCACCAAAATCAACCCAACCGAGTTTTTTATTTCTCCACCTTTCCTTCTGCGTTTGTCTTCTTCTTGAACACCCATTTGCTGCCAATGGGTTTCCTTCTAGTTGACAACTCCACTAGATCCCATGCCTCATTTTTGTGCAAAGATGCCATTTCATCAACCATGGCCTCTTTCCAAAGTTTGCCATCCTCTAAATCTACTGCTTCCTTCAGAGTTTTGGGATCATCGTCAGTAATAGATAAAGAAAAATTCAAACAGAAAGCAGATGGACTATACCTTTATGGCTGCCTTCTTTCTTGAGTTGATCTTCTCACACTCGGAGTTTGTGGCTCTTCATCTTCTGATTCCTCCTCTGCTGTAAAGTATGAATCTTCCTCCTTAAGCTCAAACTCTATCTTCTCAGGCTCCTTTGGTTGGACTTCATGTTTAATAACATCTTTCACCTCTCTGAACACCATATCTCAGTTGTACACAACCTTTCTTGTTACTGGGTTCCAAAGCTTATAACCCTTTAAACCATTATTATACCCAATAAAGATGCACTTTTCAGATTTACTATCCAACTTGGTCCTTCTGTCCTTTGCAACATGTACATATGCATCACATCCAAATACCATCAGATGTGAAAGAGAATGTTTCTTACCAGTCCATACCACTTGTGGAATTTTATATTGCAATGTTGATGAAGGTGATCTGTTGACTAGGTAACATGTAGTCTCCGCCACCTCTGCCCAGAATTCTTGTCCTAACCCAACACCACTGAGCATGCTTCTTACCCTTTCCATCAACGTCTTTTTCATTCTTTCTGTAACTCCATTTTGCTAAGGTGTATATGGAGTAGTCTTCTGCCATGCTATACCACACTTCTTACAGAATTCTTCAAATTCATTACTGCAAAACTCTCCACCGTTATGTGTCCTTAGCACCTTTATCTTCTTCCCTGTATGGTTTTCCACCAGAGCCTTGAATTCTTTAAACCTATCAAAGACTTCATATTTCTTCTTAAGGAAATATATCCATGTATTCCTTCAGAAGTCATCTATAAATGATACATAGTACGCAAACTTACCCAGTGATGAAACCTTCACAAGTCCAAACACATCATCATGCACAAGCTCTAATATATGTTTCGCCCTCTTACCACCAGAGGGGAAACTCACTTGATTCTACTTCCCATATACACAATTTTCACAGATGTCAAAATCTAGAGAGTTATTACTCATACCTTCTACCATACCTTTACCATGAAGTATTGAAAGGCCCTTCTCTCGAATATGTCCAAGCCTTTGATGCCACAGCATGGTCTTCTCTCAGAGACCACTAGATTTTCTACTCCACTTTCAGGAACCACAGAACTGTTGCACCCATCAACAACCATGATACCTCGCAGCTTGTACAGAGCTCCAAACTAAACTCTTCGCATCAATACCAGTGCTCCCTGAACCATCTTGCAGGTATCCTTCTCGAACATTGTTTTTACACCTGCATCATCCAACTTGCTTACAGAAATCAGATTT